>VDFB02000015.1:64571431-64879085 GCA_007258455.2 Sequoia sempervirens
AGAAGATAAAGAAGCTATCTACTCTTGGAAAACACAGTTGGTTTTCAAGGCGAAGATAGAGGAAACGATGGCATTAGAGTTGGCTGAGAGTAGAGAGCACGTCACTAGGGCACTTCGGTACATGAGAACTCTCGTGTCTCGCATACCGTGCCAGTATCAGATTGAGGGTGGTGTGTATGTTGAGCTTACTGACGTATAGTCAGAGCTCCAGGCACTCGTTCATAGTATTTTCAATGGGGAAACCATTGGCTGTAAGATGGATCAGCTTACAGTCATGTCAATGTTGTTCAATGAAGCAACTAGGAGCAGAGGTGAACTTCAGTGTCAGATCTCAGCTGGTGAGGACATGTTGCACAGACATAGCATACTTTGGCAGAATGTCAGTGCTCCAAACAGTGATGCAGTTAACAATCTTGTTGAGGGATTGGTTGCTCGAGATCACGGCCAGTAGACTTCAATTCCCACCTCTCAAGATAGACATTAAACACAGGTGTTAAACTTGGCGTTACCTTTTCAAGTTAACTCGCTGTCACATCTCATGCATGTCTATTATGGGATTATCTTTGTTCACTTGGAGTTGTATTTAGGGTTTATGTTAACTGATGGTAGTATTCCAGTTAACTTTGCTTTCAATAAGGAAGTGCATGCTTGCACATTGTCCACTTAGATTAATTGTACCGATTAACTGATGGTAGCTTTCCAGTTAACTGTATAGTTTGCTTTATTAGGGTTTTAGCAATAAATCTTGCATGCATTGCAAGACTGTAGTTGACTCAAGGTGATTTTAGGGTTCCCTACACCTTTTGATGTCTATAAATAAGAGCTTTTTCTCATTTGTACATAACTTTTGCACGAGAGAGAAATATATGTTACGCCTACCTTGCCTGTAATATTGTTCGTTTTGTATCTGTTCATGAGTATTTACTATTATGATGAATTGTTATGCCACTTGGGTTTCATACAATTATGATGGTGAATGCTTGCCTTAGTTAGATATAGTGGCTAGTTCGATCGTAAATTGTATGCATGTCTCGCCAATGCAATTTACTGTCCTAGTTGGCTATCCTTTGTGTTTCGTGTTCAATAAACTCGTTCAGATTGAGCTGATAGTTGCGCCACCTTGCCTTCAAGTTGAGAATCTGTACTTGGTTTATCGTGTGATGTGTGTGAATAATAAGCCTATTCAGACAAGCAGATAGTCGCGCCACCTTGCCTTCACGTTGTGAGTCTATACCCGGTTTATCGTCTGATAATCATTCCCCTCTCTGTTTCCTCATGCTCTGAATTCTTGAGGGAATTGGATAGTATAAGCTTTAGTTTTGTGTGTTGTAGTTAAGTCTTGCGAAACCAAAAAATACTTAGCTGCAACGTATAGAGTTCTTCTTAAACCTTGTGCCTATTACAGCTGAGACAAAAAGACAGGATATAGTTTAGTTTACTTTTCAAGCACTTTTGTCAGCACAACGAGGGAGCTTCCCCTCCTAATTTGAAGAGCACTCATTGCGCAGTGTGCATAGTTGTCCGTACCAACTTGCACTCCAGAGGTGTTAGTTGTTACGCCAACACATTCAAAGTCACTAAAAGGACTGGTGAAGTGGCGTATGAGTTGGAGCTTCCAACTGATAGCAAAGTACACAACGTTTTTCATGTGTCACGCCTCAAGAAGGCGCTTGGGCACAATGTGGTTGCTACTACAGAACTACCTCCATTGGATGAAGAAGGACAGTTGGTGTTGATTCCAAAGGAGATTCTTGACACTAGGGAGCACTCTTTGAGGAGAAGAACAATCAAGGAGTACTTGGTAAAATGGAGGAACTTGCCTATTGAAGATACATGGGAAGGTGAAAATATCTTGCAGTATCAAGATTTGCAGTTGCTTGGGGACAAGCAATCTCGAGGAGGGCGGACTATAATGTCCCCTTCTCATCAGTGATCAGTTCAGTAGCTCATCAGCCTATTCCGGAGGCCCATAGGCTCATTGAGATGAAATTAGGGTTTCCTTTGCTTGGTGTTTTTGGCATTTCTTTGAATTTACTATTTTTTGTAAGTTCTAATTTTGGCAATGGTCCAGTTAGCAGCACTTCAGTAAGTTTATTTTTCGGTTGGAGCAGTTGTTGGTTTTGATTCTGGCTTTTTAGAGCATTATTTGGAGAAATAATTCTTCACAAGGCATTAATGTTATATTTTTAAAATTACCCCTTGGCCTAGTGTATCAACTTTAAGTTGTGTTTAAAAGGTGGTCATGAAGGGGGACACCACATGAAGGAGTTATTTATTATTTAATGAAGTTTTATTATGCCTTGAAATTGGACGCCATCCTAGAGGAGAATTAATTATTTTGAATTTGAAAATATTTCAAAAAGGAGCTTTTGGCGTCCTTTTCTTGGAGGAGCTATGGAATTTGAAAAGTCTCTTTCAATTCTATAAAAGAGAGATAGTTTGCTCCAACTTTTTCATCCATCATTTTATGCTAATGTTATGTTGTCGAAATGACTTAATGAATTTGGCTTCGAGGAATGCTTACCTTCTAGCATTTGTCCAATTTCATGTTTGAAAGATGACACCTAGTTGGCTTTATGGCTGCTTCTCATCCAGACTAGCAGATTGAGCTTCAAAGTTGGAGAATTTTGGTGATATTTTCAGTTTCTGTTGCTGGTGTTCATACAGTTGAAGTAGTTTTTTGTTAGCAGTTTTTTGAATAAATTTAATCTTGTTCTCGGTATTGATCCATTGTGATTCTAGACCAAGGGCGACCCTTTCCACAAAAGATTGGAATTTAATTTGGAGTATTTTATTTTATCTTGCAAAATCGCCCCTTTCAGCAGGTTGTACCATTTCAAGAGGGCATTGGAGTTCGTGCTAAATTATTGGTGGAGTTTTGATGCAAGTTTGTCATTGCACATTGGGCGCCTATCCTCCAGAGAGTCATTGCAATTCATTTCATTCCATTTGGAGGTATCTTGAAGTAGTTGTGAGCATTTTATTAGTTTACAGTTTGTTGGTTGGTCATTTTCAGTTTGCTGGTTATTATTATCAGACCTCTAGAAGTTCAGATTTTGGTTTAGGTTTTCAGCATTTGAGAGATAATTAGTGTGGAAATCATCTTCTATCAATTGTGCTTTGATTCTATTGTAAATCTCTTGTAATTTGCAGCTGTTATTTATATTGTAAGACTGTAAACAGTAGTACCGTTCCAGTCATTCCTTTGCTGCATTTACTTGTGCTTAATTTCTCATATTTGTAACCCCTAGATGGTTTACCACTATTGTGGAGAAAGAACTCAATAATCTTTCATTTGTACCCACTGAAAAGTGGCGAATTCCCACTCATGAGTGGATGCCTGCCGTAGCGGATGAATTAGTTTTGCTTTGTAATCTTTCCCCCCACTGAATAAGTGGTAGTGAGGAAATATCTCATGGCTGGTTCACCGCCTGTTTACATTCAGTTGTAATTTGTTTTCCAGTTATTGTTCAGTTTCATCCACCATATGCTATCACCTCGCCTTCCAAAGGATCTTGGTGAACATTCTTGGCGTTAAGTGCATTTAATTTGAATATCATTTTGGAGGCTAACGCTAATCTATTGGCGTAGTGTTGGTTTGTGTTGTGAAAATCTGGGGAAAAAATTGGTTGGCATATTTCACTAGCTGCCACTAAATGAGCCATCACATTGAAGCCACACCAAACACCTCCTTTAATAGCATCAGCAAAAGTACCATCTTGACTAAAACAAGATTAGAAGAATAAATACTAATCTATACCAGATGATTACATATCACAAAAAAAGGCTAGATGTACACCTCAACTCTTCTCCACCCATCAGATCAAATCATAAATTACTAACATCTTTCTCTTTGAAGCAATGCCTATGCTTGTCAAAACTGCTTTAAGGAATTTCAAACTTCCGAAGACAACTAGGCACAGAAAGTCAAGTGTCTACTTCTCAAACATTTGGAGGTGTGCCTTATTTAACTAAAATTCAGCTACAATCCAAGAGAAACTTGTTGTCACACCTTGGTTACTTGCTAAAGCTTTCACAAAAAAACTTGGCCAAATGACGTCCTATCTTTCTGCTAATTGATGGCTAAGTTTAAGATCAATTTGTATGGTACCTACACTATTAATTCTACCCCATACCTCTATTTTCTTTTTACAATGCTCAATAATGAAAATCTTCAACCCTAAACCTTTGCACCTTGTGCATCGAAATGGACCAGTTGTATGGGCCTACTAAAATCTATTTTTTTATTGTCTTTTGTTAGTTAGTGGAGCTCTGTTTAGTGGGTTCATTTGCTTTTTGGTTTATGAAAGTGTTGGTGTTTCAATTCGCACCTCTGGAATGCGGATTAGAAACGGACAGCTATGCATAGATAAACTGCTCTTCAAATTAGGAGGGGAAGCTCCCTCTTTGCTAATGTTGCTTAAGAAAGTAAATTAAAACTAATTTGCCTATTTTTTTGTTCAACTAAGAGCACAAGGTTATAAAACTCAAGCGTCATAGCTGAGATTTTCTGTTTTAGAAGTTCAACTATGACTAAGCCTATTCTAATGACGTTTCTAACTTCTCAAGTAAACGCAAAGTAAGAGAGTTAGAAATGGACAAGGAAGGATTCTCTGACATGAATGCTTAAATAAACTTTTCTCCCAACGCACATCTACTTACTTTCAATGCAAGCTGAAATAAAGATCATATAAGCATAACACATAAAACAGAAATCTGAGACATTATATCAGGGCAAAGTAGGCACAAGACTTTATTTCTCAAATCTCAAGAACAAAGATTACACTTCTAGGAGGCTTACAGTTTAGCGATCAACCAGAACACATTGACACAAGACACACGAACTGAACAATAACTTGCAGCTAAAGAGGCATGCAAGCTTGCTCTTACACAAAGTGAACTAACACTGAATAACAACTTGCAACATTACAGGCTTGCAATTTGCTATCACAAGCTCGGTTAAGAAAAATGGGCAAGGCTGCCCTTATTTATACACAAGCAGAGGAGTAGGGAACCCTAAAATCTCCTTGCTTTTACAACTAAGACTTGCCAACATGCAAGTTTTATTTCTAAAACTAAACAAGATAAACATCTAACCACCTAAGAAAGCATAAAACAGGGAAAGTGCCAACTATTACACCTTGTTTTCTTTCTTTTCTTCAAAGAGTGGATAAGAATTGAGACAAGAATAGAAAGAAAGCTAGAAGAAAGCTTCTAGATGATTGCTGCTTTAAATCTTGATCAAATCCACCAAAAAGCTGATTTGTTTCTTGATTTTAGGTGGAGAGTGCTGCTGAAAATAGAATGTTGATCTGCCGTGAAAAAACAATTTCTCCAAAAAAACTGGGACCTGGGTTTTGTAAAAAATCACGTTCTGGAGGAACCTAGCTGATCAAAAATTGAAAAAGCTAAATCCATCATGAAAAAGCAGCCAAAAAGCAATTTCTAGAAGAGGGAAAAGTTTCTCAATGTTGAAGAAGATGAAAAAGCGGAGAGACTCATGTGATCAGAAACGAAAAAAGTTGAGTGGCTATTTTGAAAAAGCAACACCCTAGAAGTTTGGAGCTTGAAAAAGCATTCTTCCTTGCTCATTGATCTTGAAATCACAAAGAACACCGAAAAAGCATGTCGTTTGGGTCTTCAAATCTTCGTTGAGAGAAAAGGGAAAATCTTCTTACTCTAGACGCCAGCCTACAAAAAGTGAATGAATGAAAGGCAAAGATGTCTTAAAATAAGTTGAAGTCTGCTTTCCTTTTGCTTTAAAGCTTTCAAAGCCTATCCTGAGCAGGTTCGTCGAATGTGGACACTGTTTGGAACGTTGGAAAATGAAATTTGAAAATTTGACTAAGGCATGGATTCTTGGGCACCTTTCTTGGACTGGGGCACTTTTGCTTGGCAGACTTAGCCAAACTTTCACCATTTTTAACTTTGTTTGTTTTTTAACCTCAATTTGATCCTTGATTCCAGGACGTTCGGTGAATCCCATGATCTGGCAGAATGACCCATCGCGGAGCTTGAGCAAATCTGACGAAGTTTGTTTGGAGGCGACTTTTCATAAAACTTCATGGAAGCCCATTCAAAATTTTTGAAACCCTAACTGCACGAGCCCAACTCTTAAGTTAGCCGACACTATGTTCTTCAACTCACCTCAACATTTTTACCCTTCCAGATGAATCTGGGTTGGGTGGGTCGGCTAAGCATACCATTGCGTGGATTTTATTCATCTGAGATGATTATTGGAGATGCAAACCCAAAAGCGTTGGGGCGACACCAGCTTCAAACTGAGGAGACCGCAATCCTGAGAGATTGAATGTTTTCATATTACTGGAACGCTTACAGGCTGCTTTCAACCGATCTTCCCGGTAGATTACCCAGTACCGGGGAGATTAGGAAATGATTCGATTGGCCCGAGTTCGTGGAATGAAACGGAATAGAACAATATCACGAAGAGATTTGCATCTGGGCAGGCGCTGGTGACCACCCTGTTATCAGTTAGTTTATTTTCCGTGGGTGCTGCTGGCAATATTTTCTGTAGTTTCCCCCTCGTCGGTGGAATCGTCGCGTGCAGGCGGAGGCGGCGATTGCGTTGGAAAGCCTGATCAAGACTGGGGAAGTCATGTTGGGGACTGCAATTGCAAATTTGTCCATTTGATGCCCCAAAAGCTTGGGCGCCTATCTCCTTCTCGGGCGCCCAAGATCTCCAACCTTAGCCATTTTTCTTCAGTTTTCAACCTCAAAGCTTGAGACCTCATGTTATGCCTTCCGTTCATTCTGAGTTTGTCGGCAGCTGACGAATCCGATGATCATGCTAAGATATTCACTGCGAAGCTGGCAAAATTCTGAAGAGATTGAGTATATTTGCAAACCTTAACTGCTGGATTTGGGCCTCCAAAAGCCTAGGCGCCTATCTTCTTCTGGGGCACCCAAGTTCTCCAGACTTAGCCATTTTTCTGATGATTTCATGATTTGCTTTCTGCTTCTTGGTTGAGACCTCTCCATTTGATATTCAATTCTGGATGACTGATTGATCGGATGACTGCGCTGATGGACTCACTGCAGAGCTGAGAAGATTCTGAGCAACATTGTCTACGAGCACAAACCCTAATTTCATCATTTGATCTCTTGAAAAGTTAGACTCTATCTCAGCAAAGGTGCCATGGCTGCTGGAACAAGTTTATTTTGCGATTTTCAACTTTCTCAATTTTTCTTTCTCCTTAAGTTTCCCGTGCTTTGCCATTGCCTCCATTGCCAGAGATGAAGATTTTTTCACATGAGTGTTTGTTTCCCTGCGATTCCAGGCTACTGGAGGCTGGCTTTCAAACTTGACCATTTTCTCGGTTTCCAACCTTCTGACTCCTTCTTTGTTCTTTGTTTGTCGCGATTCATCCGTTTCCTCGTCTTTTTGTTTGGTGCTTGGTGTTTGAATGTCGCAACGAAATTTGACCTCATTAATGGCCTTAGACTCCTGAAAGCGGGAATAGACCCACTAAAGACTGGCGGTGATCTTTTTGATAGTTTTGACTACACATTTTGATAAAGTATTTTTGTGTAAATCGTCGGTTTAGACCCTAGAAGTACGACTTCCTCTTTTGAAATTTTCTATTTTTTAGAAAGTTTGCGGGTATCCATTCAAAAGAGCGGAAAAAAGTTTTTGATTTTTAGAAAGTTTCTAAAAATAGAAATTTTCCTAAATTTAGGAGTTGAAAAACTGAGATCTGGGTTTTGTAGACTTGGCCGCTCGTAGCAGACCCAAATCGTCAGATTTTGGAAATTTTGAGTTTTTGACCCTCATGCAAGACATACAAACCCCAATTTTGACCTTTTTTGACAATTTTGACAAGACTTTTACTCATTTCCTCAAAATGCCTAAGTGTAGCAAAAATTTTAATTTGGGGTACAACAGAAAGATATTTTTGCTAGAAAACTATCCTTCCCCCATGCAAAAGGTAAAAGAGCTGAAGTGGGGATACTTTATAAATAGACACTTAAAATAGTGGAGTGAAGCATTTTTTGGGGGAAGAAGCTCTTGTGCACAAGTCTGGAGCCTTTTCAAACATTAATTTTCAGCATCATTGATAATATAACAATCAGATATTTAAATTTACAATTTCATATTTATTCATATTTTAGTGCTTTAATCAATTTTCAATTTCATTTTTCAGTGCTTAATGTTGAATATTATCAGACTCAGATTGAGCAGAGGTTGATTTTGAACTATAAAAACCATAAAGATTTATAGAGAATTTTTAAGGAATTAGAGGTTTTTCTATTCATGCTCTCCTAAATCAACTTTAAAGACATAAAAGCCTAATCAATTACAAGCTACTTTGATCAAGTACACAAGTATACATCAAACAAATGGTTACAAAAGCAGATTTGAGTTGAAGGAAACAAAGGCATGCTTCTGCAAGTTATTTGACATCTTTTGAAAAATTTAAAACTTTCAGACAGCATTACAGAACATGCTTTTAGACCAAGTGGATAATTTTTTCTTTAAAACTTAAAACAAGGTTTTGGGACATCCTTCACATTAGCATGCTTCTCTGGTCTAAATGGCCACTTTTTTGTGTTTTTCACTTTATTGGGATGCTCAGTGTATTGGAACATTTCAATGCACCAAGATACCCATTTTCATACCCTAGACACTTTTCTACCTTTTCTCTCATGTACAAGCTTCGTTCTTCACCCTATCTGATGCATTGGAAAACTTATTTTGTTGGCTATGCAATGATATAGATTATGGCTTAGAAAAACGAAATTCACAAACACAAGATATAAGGATTTGGCAGTGGCTCGCCAAATGAGGAATGGCTTACATTTGACACTATAATTTTTCTTGTATGGGTACAACACAATAGAGTCCAACCCTCCGGACTTGCAAGTCTCAACAAGTCCAAGGGTTCTAATGGAGACTCACCCAAACTTGTAATCAAGTTTGCAAGCCTCATTTGACCTAGGTCAGTTTAGGACTCAATGAGTTTGTCAAGTACCCTAAAAGTATTGTAACACTAATTCAATGTTCAATGTCATAGATGTTATTGTTATTTTAATTTAATCTATTTAGAATGTTTGATAATGTTCAATAATTTAATTATCATCATATGGCAAGGACATGGACAAAATGTCCCCTTCCCATCCCCAATAGTTGTTGCTGAAAAGAAGTACCCCTAGAAACCTTCCCCTTTATTCAACCCAAAACATATACATATTACCACCCCTCGGATGTTTGTTAAATTCCCAAAGATGTCCTACCATTCCCAAGATATCAATTGATATCTCAAGGACTTCCAACATCAAGATATCCCTATGTAATCTTGGGGATGTCAAGAATTGTCACGCAAAAGAAAAGTCAAAAAAGAACTAAATGAACTTTTATTTTTTAAACTGAAGCTAAATGGGGTCCCATCAAAGCTCCCCACCCTAATGCAATACACCCAAACCCTAAACCTAATCCATATATTTTTTACTAATGAATTTTTGTTGTAATTAGTTAACGCCCATTAATATGGAAAAACATTTTTTTTGTTTTAGAAATGAATAAATAATGTAATAAAATCAAATTTTTTATTCAGTCAACATGCTAATCCAATGAAGTTATCAACAATGAAATTTTTCATTGTCCACTAGTGTTAAATAATCAAATTTTCATTTTATCAGGTCATTTATTATTGTTTTGATTCTTAATTTTTTTCCTTTTTATACATGAAATGGCCTGAAAAATAATTGTATTTTTTTCTATTTCTATATTCAAAATTAGAAGGCTAATACTTGAATATTTATAGACAATTTAAAATTGTTTAAGAGATGGTTCCATTTTTTTTGAGCAAGTTACATAAATTATCATGATGAGGATGATAGAATAGAAGAAATAGATCATGAAATGATGGAGAGAAGTTGAAGGAACTCAAACTAAAAGTTTCGTTAGGAGTGCACCAATTTTTTATTGGTTGTTGAAGATGATGTCACAATGACTCTTGACATAAACATGCCAGGTATTTTAGGGGAAGGTCAGTAATTGAATATAATATTTGCAGAATTAATTGGAAAAGTTTGTTACTAGGGTTAAAGTGCACCTTCTACACATCCCTAGTAAAGGTGTAATTCTTTGCAATAAATTACACTTGAGAAGAGGGCTAAAATGTTAAGGTTATTTTGTGGAGAGATTTGTGCATTAAAATGTGTTTTTCCGAATTTATGCATGCCAGGTTTGCACTTAGCATACAATGGCATCAAGAAGTGGAAGCAACCCACTAGAGGAAAGGACACCATTTGGAAGAATGGTGTACCAAGACCGACTAGAAGGACTGTTATTTGCAACTATTGCAAGCTGAAGATAAGTAAAAGCAACAATCACCTCAAGTACCACCTCGCACATATTATTGGCCATGATGTTAAATTGTGTCCCAATGCCGAGTTGTAGGGAGAATGAGAGATGAAAGCAACCATTGCATTCACAAGAAATCGAAGAGGATGAGGACAAACACAGCCACACTAGCAATCATGAATCCTGACATAGTGCAAGAAACAAAGGTGGATATGGCAGAGACTGTAGGCTGTAGTCTCAGTCCACAAAATTGCAGCACATCGATTTCATCTAGCTAAAGCAGAGTCTAAACAGAGGACTTCTTTATTACCCAAACACACCTAGACCACAAACTTATATTGAAGGTACAAAGTGAAACAAAGACAAACATAAAGAAGCAAACATAGCTTTTGTTAATTTTTGGTTCTACAACCACGTCCTTTCAAGGTGATGAAGAGCTCATATTGGCATTGATAGTTGCCAGGAAAGGGTATAGGCACCCACTCCATATGACATAAGTAGGTCATTGCTCTAGAAGGTAGTCACAAATTCAAACAGAATTCTAGAATCGCAAAGGAGGTAGCAGCTCACGTATGAATGCACCATACTTTCAGATGGGTGGACAGATATAAGAAACCACACCTACATCAACTTTCTAACAGATTTGAATGGTGAAATGGTTTTCTTAATGTCCATAGATGCCTCAAATAAGATAAAAAAGGAAGAGAATTTGAGCATAATGTTGGAGGAGACTATGATAAAAGTGGGCATTGAAAATATGGTGTAGGTTGTAACTCGTAACCGATAATGCAACATATGTAGCACCCAACAATTTTTTGAACCCCTTGCTCTATCAATTGTGTTGACCTTCTCTTGGAGGACACAGGCAAAATTGACTAGGCGCAACTAGTGATGGAAAAAGCTGAGAACACCACCAGATATATCTAAAATCATCCTTGGGTTCTCACCTTGATGAGAGACCACACCAGGGGGAAAGAGTTTGTGTGAGAAAGTGACACAATTTGCAACTAACTTCCTCACCGTATAGAGTATTTTTTCTTTATTGACATCTTTGAAGTAGATGTTTTGTGAGCCAAGCATGGTTAGATTCATATTATTCAAAGGTTGATGTAGAGAGGATCCCAAAGACATTTTTTGATGATGTCTTTGTGAAGAGAACTACAATCATCATTAATGTATCTTCCAACTTCAATTTAAATTTTAAATTTGTATTATTTGATTTCACAATAAATTACTTTTAATATTTTGGTTGCACCATCTTCTTCTACTCCATTATTGCTCGTAAATTAAAGATGCCATCAATAAATAAATAAATCAGTAAAAATAATCCTGATTTTTGGCATGAGGTTTGTCTGTGTCATTACCTAAGCAATGTATTGTGCATCATAGTGAGAAAAAACAAATAACAAAAGAAAAACAGCCCTCGTCATGTTGCCCAAAATATGTCTTCAAAATGCTAAAAAAATTCAAAACTTCCTTCAAACAAATTTAAGTGTGGTTAAACCCTAACAAGAAAAATTCACAAGTAGGTGAAAAACGATGAACATCAGATGATTTTTTCACTATTTTATCACGATTTAAACTTGATTAAATGGAAAAAACAGTCAAAAATCATGGTCAACAATTTCAAAAAAGACAACAATTTTAAGAGGGAAAAGCATTGCGACCAGCAGCAAGTCGCGATAAATTCCTACTTTTTGCTTCTATGGACTGCAGATTACAATTTTTTCTTCTATCTTAAATAGTTTTTTCTCTATTTTTCCTAGAAAATTTTATAACTTTATTGGTAGGCCACATGGTTGCCCACTAGGTTTCACAATGTATTGTGACTAAAACATGATCTTGTGATGCACCACCAAAAACCCTTGTCAAATACAATGCAATTGTTGTGCAGTTCATCTCATGTTGTCAAAGATCTTGGGTCATATTAGTCAAAACCTGAAAAAAAAGGTCAAATTATAGCTAAATGGTAAAGTCAAAAAGACAAAAAGAGAGATAAAGAATAAAACCAAAATAAAGGGTGCTCACTACAGCCGAATAAGAATAAAATAGCAACCTAGCAAGACAAAATAGAGAGTGCCCTAGTTAAGATGCTATTGGAAGGACAACAAAATCAAGTGATTAATGTGCAACTTTTTAACCCAAAAGACACAAGCTTAAGGAGCCACTCGCAAAGCTAGAAGAACACACTTAAGGTTGATTTGCAACCATTAATATTACCATGATCATCTCCAAGTATGCTTCCGATCATAGCTAAAAAAAAACCCAGCGTGAGTACTCACTCTGAACAGGGTTGGTGAGTAACTCACCAATAAGGTTTTGGTGAATACTCGCCCAAAAATCACAGAAAAACTCACAAATAACTCACAAGTATGTGAGAGAAACTCAGCTGACGTAAAAAAAACCAGTTCATGATCATTTCCAATCACATTTGTGCAATTTGGAGTGGGGATTGACCAATTTTAGAGTTTGTCAGTTGCATTTGAAAAATGACATGCACCATGAAAGTCTATGTGATATAAAGGCCTTAATTTGGAGTTGACAATGGGGGCTCCGCCCCTTGACGCTATATTGTGACATTGTATGCACTAGAGGCATTGCCCCTCAACCCTACTAGGTGCTGCCACCCTAGACCCCCACTCTAGTTTTAAAATTTGTTTTGGGCCCATGTTTTCTATAGATGAAATTTGTATAATATTAATACAAATATTTAATCTATAATCATATGACACTATGATATAAAATGAACTCATTTTCTGATCTATTGATGAAAAAAAGCTACTTATGACCTTGTAAATTCAGTTATATGCATGTTTTTTAAGATAATTATATATATTTTTGTGTTTGTTGGCGTTTAAATTCACACCTCTGGTATGCGGATTTGAAAACGGACAGCTATGCACAGATAAACTGCTCTTCAAATTAGGAGGGGAAGCTCCCTCTTGCTGATGGTGTTTGAAAGAAAAGAAACTAAAACTAAGTTGCCTATCTTTTTGATCAGCTTAGAGCACAAGGTTTTTTAAACACAAACGCCACAGCTGAGATTTTCTGATATAAGAAGTTCAACTACAACTAACTTAAACTAAAAACGTTCCTAACCTCTCAAGTAATAGCAGAGCAAGAGAAGTTAGAAATTAACAAGGTAGATTTTCTGACAAAAATACTTCAATAATCTCTCTTTCAACGAACACCTACACACTTCACTACAAGCTGAAATAAAGATCATAAAAGTAGAACATAGATAACGGAAATCTGAGATTTTGGACCAAGGCAAAAGAGGCTCATGATTTTATTACTCAAATCTCTGAAACAAAGCTCACTTCTAACATGCCTTGAACAAGAAATTGCAGCTAAGGAGGCTTGCAAACTTATTCTTAACACAATAGAAAACAGCAATCACACTAACTCCTTGTTGGCTAAAGAGGCTCAACAATTTGCTAATCACAACACAAATGAACAATACTTGAGCAACAAATAGAAGGCACAATAGGCTCAGCGTTTTGTTCTCACTAGCACGGTTCTAACTAAGTGAACTGAAACTGAATAACAATTTGCTGCAATTCAGGCTCGCAATTTGCTATGACAATAACCGTTAAAGAAACTAAATGAGCAAAGGCTCTTATTTATAGAGAAGCAGAGGAGTAGGGAACCCTAAAATCTCCTTGCTTTCACAATCTAGGGCTTGCTCAGCAAGCAAGCTTTATTACTAAATCTAGAAAGAAGATAACATCTAAAACCCTAGAAAGCAGAAAAAGCGGGAAACGCCAACTATTACATCTTATCCTCTTTCTATCCTCAAAGAATGGATAAGGATCATTCCAAGAATAGAAAGAAAGCGGGAAAGAAAGCTTCTAGAAGAAAGCTGCTTTAAAGCTCGATCACATCCGCTAGGAAGTTAGAGATTGTGTCCTGGTTCGGTGCATCTATGCCCTCAATAGCAAAACACCGCTTTTCAAGAATATCTTCAGCATCTGCAATAGATCTCAGGAAATCTTCGACCTCATTGGCCGCTTTATCGAACTTTGCGACATCAGAAAGTGTGACTTGGCGAGTCTTATATTTTTCTTTCATTCACCTATGTGCAATCTTCTTGCTATATTTATCTTTATGCATATTCCATATCTTTTCACATTCACCCTTTGAGAGAGTAACGCTTTCAGGCCATGGGGGAATGGAAAAACACTTTTCGATCATATCAGGCTTTATACTGCAAATCAATCTACCATCTGCTGACTGGATCTCCCTAGTAGCCGGGTTGTAATGCTTAATGCAAGCGATTACGAACTCAAGACTCTGAACTGATATAGGTATTGACGCTGCTGCGAGGAGTCCGGAATGTCCTAGGTTCTTGATTGAAGTGTTGCCTGCTCTCTCCAAGGCATGTAGATCAAACACCGGCTTGATATGATGCAAGTCTGCCTCAGCCGTTTTGATGTAAATGTGAAAGAGAGCTGATTCAGTCTTGAAAACATTGGGAGTATACTCCATTTCAGAAAACTTGAAGAATGACTGTAAACTCGCCTAGGTTTTGACAAGTTTTGAGCGATTTCTATTTTTAGAATGCTGATTTTTGTGCTCCAACGGACAAATTTTTGAGAAATTTTTCTGAGATATGGGTTTTGCTCAGAATTTCGATGCAAGACAACCCAGATCGTCCGTTTTTGAAAATTTTGAATTTTGCTTGAAAAAGCAGCAAACCCTAATTTCTTCAATTTTTGAAAAAAGCTGGCAGGTTTTGTCAGAACAAGATTAGAAATGGACCCAGTTGATTAGATTTGCAAAACCCTGACGTTTGATCGAAAAAGCAGCCAACCCTAGGTTTTGAAATTTTCTTGAAAAAGCTGCGATATGGGTTTTCTTCAGAAGACTGATTGGAAAGGACCCAGATGGTTGAAATTTGAATGCACTGAGGTTTTCACTGACATGCAAAATAAAAGCACTTGCTGCAACTTGATGAAGTTCTTGAAAAATTCTTCAAAAGATTGAAGCAAAAAGACCCAGATGACTGAAAAATGGAAAGCCTTAGCCTTCAGCTTGAAAAATTTGATCTTCTGGAACAAAAAGCTTGAAAAAGCAAGGGTTTATGCTTGCTGGTCTGAAAAATTCTGATGTAAAACCAGCAACTATGGATTCTTGAATCACAAAAAATTCTTCAAACTTGCTGCTCCAACTTTCTCTTCTGGATGCTACCTGCAAAAATAATGAAAAATACATGAAAGAATGGTGTTAAATAGACTTAGGGTTTGATTTAGGTTTCGCTTTCTTTTTTTCTTTTATTTCCAAAACCCTAAAACTCAGTCTCTTTGAACTTGGACGCCATCCTTCTCCTCTTGCAATTTTTGAAATTTTGAAAATCTTGAAAAAAAATTCGAAGGCATGAACATTTGGGCACCTTTCTTCAACTGGGGCGCCCACTTCCTTCAGTGTTAGTCAAAATTTTGATATTTTCAAATTTCTTTCATTTTGACATGCTACTTCTCCTCTGATTTCCTGTTGACGGATTGACCCGACAGGCGAGCTGAATGATTCACGGCGGAGCTCGACTGATTCTGAGAAAGAAGTTCTGGAGGCACCTCCGGTGAAAGACTTCATTTCGACCTCCGAATTCATGGGAGCCTTTTCCTTCCAAGGGCGCCCATTTCTTCCAAAGATAGCCATTTTCATGATTTCCAAGTTCTTCCTTCTCCCTTTGATCTTCTGATGAATCTTCGATTCCGGGAGCTGTGTAGATCCGACTGACTGTCTGAATATTTCGTTGGATAGCCAAACTGATTTTGGTGAGGCATTCCAGGATGCTACTTCTGCAAAATCCACCATTATGAGCTTCAAAAGTTTGGGCGCCCTTCCTCAACAGGGGCGCCCACTCCTTCCAGACTTAGAAAATTTTCAATTTTATTCATGTCTTTCACTCCTACAGGTAATCTTGTTGAATCCGGAGTTTCGGGCGTCAGTTTGATGAATGGTCGGGCTCGTTGCGAAGCTGAGAAGATTTCAGAGGGGTCTTCTTGAAACACTTCTTCCAAAAAGTGGATTTCAAGTCCTCAAAAGCTTGGGCGCCCCTGGCAAGCTGGGGCGCCTAGTTTCACCAAAGTTAGTTTATTTTTCACATTTTTCACCTTTGCTTTCAGATTTCCCCTTTCAACTCTCATCAGACCCTCTGTTCAGCTCTTTGAATCTGATGACTGCGAGCTCCGTTTGTCGTGCTGGATAGCTCACTGGAAAGCCTGTTGCATTCTGAAGACATCTGTTATAACTTTGACTGCAAATTTATCTGTTTGAGCCCTTGAAAAGTTGGGCGCCTTTCTTCAACTAGGGCGCCCAGTTTCTCCAGACTTAGAAAAAATTTCATTTTATTCATGTCTTTCGAGTTTCAGATCTTCATTCTATACCTTCCACTTTGACTCAAATTTGCCGGAGACTGGATTGTCGGACGCTCTGACGGGGATATCCATCACGAAGCTGACTGAATACTGAGCAACTTCCATTGGAGGTCCAAACCCTAATTTTGAAATTTGGTGCCCTAAAAAGATGGGCGCCTTTCTTCAACAGGGGCGCCCAAACTTGCCAATGTTAGAAAATTTTCATGATTTTCCAATTTTCTTTCTCGTTCTTTGAGCATGTTCACCATCTCGCCTTCTGCTTGAATGTTCGCATGTTGAATCTGGCGCCTAGCAGCCGACTGACCTCCATTGATGACCTCGGAGCTCCATATATGCTTCTGAAAAAGCAGAATAGACCCAGTAGGGAAAAACTGATCTTTTTAAGATTCTGACTGCACCAGCTTGATACGGACGTATTTCGAGCCAATCAAAATCAGTTTGGACCCTGTCGGACCAACTTTCTATTTTTAGAAAATTTTGCCAGTATCCATTTCGAAAGAAACCCAGAAAAACCCAGAAAACGTTACTATTTCGAGAAAATTTCTAAAAATAGCAGTTTTCCTAAATTTTAGGGATGAAAAACTGAGATCTGGGTTTTGTAGGTTAAGTTGTTCTTAGCAGACCCAGATCGTCAGAAATTGAAAATTTCGTGTTTTAACCCCTCATGCAAGACGTGCACACCCAAATTCTGACCTTTTTGACTGATTTAACAAGACTTTTACTCATTTCTTCAAAATATCTAAGTGTAACAAAAAATTTAATTTTGGGGTACAACAGTGTTTTTGATGTTTGGAAATTTTGCCAAGTTTTTCCAAAGTCCCAAGTCCAAGTCAAATTCTAGGCCTGCCAAGTTTTTATTGAGTCCAAGTTTTTGAACTATGTTGTTGATTACATAGAAGACTCCTTAGATACTAAACACATAGAATTTCAAAGGTCACAAGCACTTAACATGACTACTCTTGAGGAAAGTGCAGCCCCACAAGCCTCTAGGATCATTTTGAGTACCTTGAAAACCTTTGGAACTTCCACAACATGCAGGCCTTGCATGTAAGACTTGGTGTCACACACCCCATTGTGCACAACTTTACTTAGCCTCACATGCATACCTAGCGACATCAACAATTCTATACACGTGAATTTCTTTAGCCATTAAACAAGATGCCAACCATCAAGAGCCTCAACCAACAAGCAATTGGAAGGTTAGCGTTTTGAGACAAGCCATTACAACTTCTTGTTTGTAACAAAAACGTAATATACATATTTGTTCATCTCTTCACATTAGTGAGAGGATAGATTGCAAGATGATTGTAGGCAAATCAATTTGATGCGTTCACCCTTTTCCAATTACAAGAATTCTCATTCCTTGACCCACTATCTATAACATCAGTTGCACCCTATTCATTTCTGATTGTGAATACTGAATAGTACCATACATATTTGCTAATGTCTTTTTCTTGCATATCTCGATTGTGTGTTGGTTTACCTACACAATCTACAAACCCATCTATCTCAAGATTGGTTTCTCCCCCAAAGCACTTGGGATCCAAATCATTGGTATCAAAGCAATGCTTCAAACAAGTCAATACAAATGCATGCACAACAATAGAAGGAAGGTTGTCCACTAGATTAATTTTATGAGTTAATAGATGAATGTCACAACAAGAGTAAAATGGTTGATGCAAAGAAAAAATTAGAGTCTTTAAACGTTTAAAGAATGATCAACAAATCCCTGGAAGCACAATACTGAGAACTCTTCAAAGGATTCTACGAACTCATATGTCAACTTGTACCGATGCAACAATGCATCAAACAACTTGTTCCCACACATCCCCAAAACCCTTTTAAGGTACAAGTCAACCTGGATATTCCAACTTTCAAAGGTAAAATTAGCGCTACAATTTTGGATAACTAGGTCTAACAATTGGAAGCATATTTCTCTTAAAGACAACTGATTTCCACAGTCCATAATGTTCAATGTATATAGTTTCTGGATTCACTATGTATAATTGTTTTACATCAATGTTTTGAATCACACTTTGTGATCTATCATCAAGATGATAGAGAGCAGCTGAAGGAGAAAAGTGATTCTTCGCAGACCTAGACTAGATAAAAAGAAAAAAGAGGGTGGTGGGGGGATGGGGTGAGGAGAGTAGGGGCGTGGGAGAAGGGTGAAGGCTGCACAAGATTATATACAGAAGAGAAAAGTGATTGTTGTGAGATCAACAATACTAACAATACTATATAAGTCCTTTATAGAAACAACTTAGCTCCTAAAAATCTACTTGGCTCAATTTGTAATTTTTTGTTTATATGGTATTTTTCCTATTATTATTTTGTTAGTATTAATAATTATCTTGTTTCTAAAGTTTTTTTTTTTAGATATTGTTATATTTATTTATATTTTTGTTTTAATAATATTGTCTTTTAATAGGTTCTTTATTTAATCTTTGGCAGTTTTCTTAGTTTTTAATCATCAACTTTGAAGCTTCTGCAGCCTTCACCCCTCTCTCCCCCCCCCCCCTTTCTCTTTTTATCTAGTCTAGGCCTGCAAATAGTCACTTTTCTCCTTCAACGGCTCTCTATCATCCTGATGATGGATCACGAAGCGTGATCCAAACCGTTGATACAAAATAATTATACACAATGAATCCAAAAGCTATATACATTGAGCATATTTTTCTATCAATCACTTCACAAATGTAGAGAAGATTTCTCTTGCAACATATTTCTCTATTAATCACAACAGAAAAGGGATCATGATCCAATTCGAACATTGAATTCCTTTGTCAATGCTTCACAAGAGGAATACTACCCCTCAAACACTATGAAAATGAGTATATGCAACTTCAATAGTTGCAACTTGCATCAATGTAAGGAGCAATTAGTCAAAGGCAACACCGAGTTCCATAACTACTTTGTGTGCCTACATGAAGACACTCTTGAGCAACACAAAGTGCTCAAGTACACAAGTGGGTTATCACCTTATATTTGCACAAAGACAAAGTTTCTAACTTTGGAAACATTGGATCAAGCATTCTACAATGCATCCAAGATGGAAGCCAAAGTGAAGCTCAATTAGAAGTTTTCTTCATGTAAGAATAAGTCAACACAAAAGACCACTTCCAAGCCCTCTACACAAAAACAATAGATCTCCAATTTATCCACACAAAACTTGAAGTCGCAACACTATCCATGCCAATCAAGGTCAAGGGAAAGAAGAAGCAAGGTGATAAGTGGTGTCACCGCCATCACACAATTTCCCAAAATGATGTTGAATGCCATGCACAACAATCTCTAATTGAATAATCCACATTAGATCCCACACAACTCAAGGAGACTAATCAGGAGGCACATTGTCTCAACACAAATGTCGTGGCAATTGATACCTTAAAGGAACATGAGCGTCTCTTCCATACAAAGTGTTGGGTCAACAAACCACTAGTGCATATCATGATCAGTAATGCCATCCAAAAGAATACTGCACAAGGTGTAATCAAGCAACCCCCAAGACCATACTCTTTGGAATGGTTGTAGGAAAGTAAGGATATTCAAGTGAAACACCAATGCACTTATTAGAATAATATCTTTCTATTTTTGACGTTAATGGTCATCTCATTGATTTTTCTAACTTTGTCCTTTGTAAACAATTGTTTCTTTTAGAAACATCGTATTTTCTAATCTATTTAAGGAACATTCGTTCCTCTGATTAATATAACAACAACGTCGATTTTGTAACATGGTATCAGAGCCCAGGTTACTCATAATTAATCTTCTAAAAATTTCTTTGAAGATTGATTTTCGTGGGTTTTGTATTTGAAAATCGAGGGTTTTTGATTCACATTTTTTTTCATGAATACTTTTTTCTGGAAAAATCATGGTTTTGTGTTGAAGATTTTCATCTTCTGGCCACCTTTTTTTCGAAGCCCTTCTAGCCGTATTTTTTAATCCACAGTTTTGCTGAGTTTTTTTGGCTCCTATTCCTAGTCGTGTTTTTTTAAGACGAGGTTTTGAAGGACGGATTTGTGGCAGACATTTTCTGCTCACGCTTTCTGAAGACCTTTTGGCCCAACGCGACCTGTGCATGCGATTTTCAGAACCCTTTTGGGCGTCGCACGTCGCATCTTCTGCTGGCCGCACGAGCTTTGAGACGCGTTTTTCTGGTGGGCGTCGATGGGTTTTTTGTTTTCCAGACGGACGCAATTTGAAGGCTTTCTCAAAACGTGACTTCCTGAGATGCTTTTGTCGTGTCTTTCTGCAAGCTTTGACGCTTTTTTTTTGCAGACCTTTGATGCCTGGATCTTGCCCGCGTTTTCACGCATTTTCCGTCGGCCTCCTAAAACACACGTTTTGGGGCGCGATTCTTCAAATGATGCTCACGTCTTGACTGGTTTCCCTGGCTGTGTTCTACCCACATCGGGATTTCGTCACTGTGTTCGGACTGGAGTCTTTAGACTTCGTGTTTTTTTACGTGCCTCTAGTAAACAAAAAAAAAAGAGCCACGATTTCTGAAAATATTGGTCACGTTTTTTGCTCTTTTCTGCCCGTGGAGACACGATTTCTTTTGGCGCGTGGGTGTTGAGGCGCATTTTTAGGCACGTTTTTATGTGTTCTTGAGCGAGCTTTAGAAGATCTTCTCAACTGTGTTTTCCAGAAGATTTCTGCATTTTTCTGGTGCATCCATGGCCGCCTAGGGTTTCTACATTTTTGGCTAGGGTTTTGACCCTCTGGTTCATGTCCGAAATTTTTTCGGTTACAAATTCCTTGTGGGTTTTTCGAGATCTCAACTGGGTTGCCTTCGAATTTTTCTGGGTGCATCGTTTTTCGTGCCTCGATTTTTGTGCAGATTTCTTCGTTCTTTGGTGGCTAGGGTTCCAAACTCTGTTCTTTCCGGTGACAATCAATGTTTTGGGTTTTTAAATATATTTTTGTCCCGTAAAAGAAAAAAAAATCTGGCTTCTGGGTTTTAAAAATTCTAGGAGGGTTTATAATTTTCTCCTCAAAAATTAAGAGTTTTTCTTCTGTATACCCTAGATAGGGTTTTTGTTGTTCGGGAGGGCTCTTTGGTTGGAAAAAAAAAATGATTTGTAATCTTGGGTTTGGCGATTTTTTCCTCAAAAATTGTGGTATGTTGTAGTCGGTTTTTTGGTCGCACCTAGAGTTGTTGGGGCGAACATCTGCACATCTGGCTTCTTGCAGTCTGTTTTGGGGCATCATGCCCATCTGCAGAAGTTTGAAGGGTTTGCCAATTTTTCCTCAAAATCGTAGTAGCTGTTCTCGGTGTGTCTCTGGTTACAGGGAGGGATAGTTTTCCAACTTCAGGTTGGACGATTGGTGTTGTTATTTACAGAAGTTCTGCAGTTTCTGGGAGGGTTGGTGGCAGACTCATCTCAAGTGGCAGACTCAGTGGCAGGCTCTTGTCTTTTGTTGCAGCAGCGTTTTGAGAAGAAGGGGGCACCCTTCTCTGTTATCTTTGGGTAGTTAGAATGATGATCATTAAGGGAGGGTATTAGAATAATATCTTTCTATTTTTGACGTTAATGGTCATCTCATTGATTTTTCTAACTTCGTCCTTTGTAAACAATTGTTTCTTTTAGAAACATCGTATTTTGTAATCTATTTAAGGAACATTCGTTCCTCTGATTAATATAACAACATCGATTTTGTAACAACACTTTCAAGGATACAATTAAACCCTTGCAAGACAATATCACTTTGTAATGTCCCCTTTTATTTGACCTTAGAGAATAATTAAATGATTAAAAATAAGTTGTCGAAAAATAAATAAATTAAAAGACGACTATTTTTAATTATTTAAAAAGGTCATTTAATAGTCCTAACTTCTTGAGATTATTTATATTTAATTAATTAAATGTTGAGCCTTGGTTATTTTAATAAAGTGACTTTCTTTTATGTCAATGGAAAATTATAAAGTGGATCACTTTATGAGTGGGAAAATGAAATAAAAGAAAATAAAATAAAGTAGTTCTCTCAAAGATGGGATATAGAAGAGGTTGAGAGCCAAAAAGAAATACATTCTTGACTTGTTATTTTCTTGGAGAGCTTTGAGAGCTTGTGCTTTCAGTTCAGCAAACCCTAGAACAAAAACCCTTGGGTTTTTTCTTAGTTGATTGGACAAAAACCCATTTCAGCCAACCTTGGTGGATTCGCACAAGATTCACAGGTTCATCTATTGGATTGGTTTATGTGGTGAGACATCTACCCTAACCAAATTGCAGGTGGAATCACATAGGTTTCATGTAGGAATTCAACGATTGAAGATTTAATAATTTGTGAAGTCTTGCAAGCGAGACAAATTATCAGAATATTTGAAAGAAATTTCTAGGAGAAAAAATGGGTGCCATTTCATGAAGATTTGCGGAGGTATATTTTGAATGCTATTTACTACTGGGCATGAGTATTTCCTTATTCCTAGCGTTAAGTATTGAGTTGAGTGTTTGAATCTTTCCTTATTGGGCAATTGGTTCTACCTTCATTGCTGGTGTAAGTGTATAGTTTGCTGGGCATGACAGCTAAGAACAGATTTGGGTCAATTGTTACCTTGTTGGTTGACCTTCATTCTTTGGGTTGGCATGAGGTATAGCAGGAGAAAAGGGGAGATTAAGAGCTGGGATTTACATGTCTACAAACCATTTACAGTCACTGGGTATGGAGTTTATGAGCAGCAAACTGTCAAGGGATTATTGCAGCGATTAATAGGTCAGAAATAAACAAACTAATTTCTGCAATTTCTGAGCAGCAATGTATTAAGTCTTTAATGTACTTTTTCAGTTTAATGGAATACATGCCAAGTGTTTGATGTAATGTCTCAAGTTTAAAATGTTTATGAAATGCCAATGACTTTATTAAATTATTAGACAAGTGCCATTAAGCATTGCAAATCGGGAAACTCTTCAAAAAGAATGCATACAAACTGTTTGAGAAAATACCTATCCATTAAATGGTGGGGAAAGTGAAAAAATTTTGCATAGAAAATAGGCTCGAGACCTTTCACACTTGTGACATCACACCACTAGAAGTCTGCAACATACCACTTGGAAGGCCATATATGTATGACAAAGATGGTGTGTATCAAGCGAAACCATAATGATGGATCATTCATGTCAACAATAAGCATTAGTACCCTATCTTCATGAGTCTTCATTTAAGACCAAAGTAGCCTTAGTATTTGCCAAACAATGTTGCACAAACATTTCACTATTCACACATGCAGAAGTTTGTGCTTCTCATGGCCCACCCTAAGACACCTGCACAAGAAAGCAAGTGCACATTGGCAACACACAAGGGTACACAAAGATCATCACAACTCAACAAGGTACTACAACAATATAAGATGTCTTTGAGGAGCACAAAGACCTTCCTACACACTACACAATGCAACAAAGGATTCATTTGGTTCCCAAATGCCCTCTTCCAAACAACCTTCTATATTGTAGATTCATATGGTACAAGGATGAAATTCAACACCAAATCCAAGAGCTGTTTGATCAGGGCAAGGTTAGACCCATCTCTTCTCCATGTGGCAGTCTACTAGTCCTTGTGCCAAAAAAGATGGCACATAGCGCCTTTGCATTCACTATCGTGTGCTCAAGAAGACCATAGTGAACAATCAGTATCCTCTTTTGTCCATCAAGGAACTCTGTGGTGCACAATTCTTCATGAAGATTAACCTCAAATTAAGATATCACCAATTACTAGCTCATCCTAAAGATGTTTGGAAGATAGCATTCAAAACCAAGGACAAATTGTGCAAATGGATTGTTATGCCCTTCAACTTGATCAATGCTCCAACAACATTCATGCAGTTGATAAATGACAGCCCATGACCCTTTACTAACTCCTTCAGCATCATCTCCATGAATGATAGTCTCATCTTCAACAAGACTTGGGAGGAGTATGTGGAGCATGTCTTGCATCCTAAACACTCTAGGACAACACAAGTTGTGAGCCAACTTCAATAAGTGTACCTTTGACATAGCACAAATTCAATATCCGAGCTACATCATCAATCATGCAAGCATCCATGCAAATCTAGGAAAAATCAAGGTGATTCAAGATTGGCTAACTCTATGCAACCTCACCGAATCGTGCAGCTTTCTTGGACTTGCCAATTTTAAATGCAAGTTTGTCCTCCAATTCTCACAAATCGCTTGGTTGCTCAATCAAATCATGCATACTAAGACAGCATTCATTTAGACCCCTATGCAACAATGTATGTTTGAGGAGCTAAAGAAATATCTCTGCACAACGCCTACTCTGGCAATGCCTAATATTACACAACCTTTGAGATTCAAACTGATGCATCTGAGTATGCACTTGGTGTAGTACTCACTCAACATAAGCATTCAACTGACTTACCATTCATTGGCATTTAGTGACACAATGTAGTGCTACTCCACCTATGAAAAAAAACTATATGCCATTATTAAAGTTGTAAAGCAATGGTGCCAATACATTTTGGGTAAGGAGTTAGTGATCCATTCTGATCATAAGAAACTCCAATTTCTGCACACACAGAGCAGCTAGAGAATGCATGCCACATGAAGTGGATGGCATACCTGCAACAGTTCCATCTAGTGATCAAGCATAAGAAGAGAAAGACAAGAAGGCAGTAGATTGTCCCAGCAAACTGTTGGTTCATGTGCTCATCATAGTGTTGGACTTGCACAACCACAACTTTATTGACTAGGAGTACATCTACTTCACAGAACAAAACTTCATAGACCTACACCACGCTCATGCAAGGTAATCAAGTTCGTGAATATCATATGAGTGACAAGCTTGTTTTCAAGCTTGAACATCCTTGTGTTCCAAAAGGAACACCTTGCTAATGACTAATCTGGGAGGTACACTATGCCAAGGCAACTGGACACTTCAGCATTACCAAGATTAAAACATTTCTACTGACCTCACATGTGTGCAGCCATTGAGTGTCATATCAAGTATTGCATTCCCTGTTGAATCGCCAAGCCCATGAACAAGAAGCTCGAGCTTTACACAACTCTTGTAGTTCTATGAAGGCCCTAGGAATCTATCAACATGTATTTCATGATTGGACTCCATAGGAAAAAGCACAAAAATGATTCAATATTTGTTGTAATGAACAAGTTTTCAAAAATGTCCATCATGATTGCCAATAAGAAAACCATCATAGTGCAAGAAACCATGTATCTCCTCTTCAATTTATGTTTGGGTACATTTTGGGCTATCAACATTTATTGTGTATGATTATGACCCAAGATTTTCCATACATTTTGGCAATCCTTGTGGGAGAAATTGGATAGACAATTGGATTAGTTCGTAGTCTTTCATTTGAGAAGAAATGGTCAAACAAAGGTGAATCATATACTTATGCACCTATTGTGCATCTACAACCATGCAAATCCACGCACTTGGGATAACCACCTAATAGACATCCAGCATGCCTACAACAAAGCTTTGCACAATTCTATGGGGCATAGTCCTTTCCAAACATGTCTTAGGTTCCAACTTGCAGCACTCCTCATTGCACTTGGAGTTGCACACACAAAAATAAGAAGTGGATAAAGCACAAAAATTTCTACAACAAATTTAAAGTATCCACCAATAGGTCTCTCACATGAACAGTAGAAATACAAGAAGCACCACAGCACGCACTGCACACCACACTCATTTAAGATCATTGACAAAGTCTCATTGCATCTTCAAAAGGAAGACTTCAAGAGTCCATATCAAAATTATGAAGCCCAGCACCATTTTGTGCATAGCTAGTGAGAATAATTTTATTCTCAATCTCTCAAAATACTTGGTTTTGCTCCTAGAATTCAACATGGAACCTCTCAGACAATACTTTCCTCCTCTTCTTTAGCAAGCATCAATTCAACATCCTCCCAACTTGGATCCCCAATACTTACACCTAGTCATGCAAGATGAGATCATTCAAACTAACACAATGCACACTCGCCAAGGTTCACTGTAATGTCCCCAACTCAAATCTAGATGATTAGCAGCAGATTGGTTGTCCTTTCCTTGGTTTACTCAAGAGGAAGAGGACGTAGAGCATTATTGGGTAAGAAATGAAGTCCTTGGCTTGTTCTTAATTCTAATTTTAAGTTGAGAGCACATCTTTTGATGCAACTTAAGTGAACTTAAGTTATTTTAAGGAACTTAAGTTATTTTATGTTGGGCACGTCTTTTTAGGCAACTTAAAGTGATGCCTAGCAAAGGGACTTAAGTTGTCCCCTTTTTATGTACTTAAGTGACATCTTTAAAACATGTGCTAATTAGCCTAAAGGGGGCGTCCAGCTTCTAAGAGAAGATAAGAACATATTTTTAGGGTTTTAATGTGAGCCTTTGGATTAAAGATGTTATGATGAAGGGTGGAGATTAAATCATATGGTTATGAGTTGTTATATAACACCCTAAAGGGCTCGTTTGGAGGCATTGTGTGATGAAGTTTTCTGCTTATTGCTGCTGCAACTTGGCTTGAAGATTGAAACCCTTAAGTATCCCTGGTTTCAGTGAGACATACGGGCTCTCCCTAGTCAGAAAAGTTCAGTGGAAGAACTTCAATTTGTGAAACCCTAGCACATTGTTTTTTGAAGGATGAAAGGTTTATCAAGTTTGGAGGCCAAAAGTACATTGTTATCAGCGCTATTTATTCAGATTTGAAGGTGTTCACTGCTGCAAACCATTCATTTCTGGTTTTTCTAAGGACGGTGGTTGAAGGGCAACAATTTCAGACTTAAAGATAGTCATTTTGAGCGCTCGGCACCATTTTTGGAGGGACGGCTAGGGTTAGAAAATATTCTGACCTAAATCTGCCATAGTTTGGCATAAAATCTGCTCACTTATTTGTTGAAAATATCTGATATGTAATTCTGGAAATTTTTGGGCAGTTTTAAGGGTTTGAAATGTCATTTTTCTGATCATAGTAATATTCAAAATTTTCTATTAAATCTGATCAGAATTTTCTGAGTTTGTTTGGAGCTACTTTAATGCAAATAAAATTCATATTTATGCCCTAGTTTGTAAAAGATTTTGTTATTAGATTTGTGCCCTAGTTTGTAGAAAATTATTGTTTCTTTTTAGTATCCTATTTGGGGATATTACAGTGGTATCAAAGCTGCAAGAACTTGGCAGCATGTTTGGGTTGATTGCATGTGTGGAAAGGGTAGTCATAACCTAGAAAAACAAAAGGAAATAATGACAGGCAGCGATCAACATCCATCATCAAGAAAACATATGTTCACAGAAATGCTAAGACAGCTACAAAATACCAATCTTTATTTAAGTCAGATGGCTCATAACACAACGAATGGAAGAAATCTGGTGCATACAAAGAGAGAAGATAGTAGCAACGCTGCAGAAAATAAGTAACATTCTACTAGCAAATCTACGGGTTCATCACAATCCAAACTGTTCATGCCTACATTTATACAAAAGGATGAGCTTACGCAAGAGAAACCTATGGAGGACAATGAGGATGCTAGAATTTTGGCTAAGTATCAAGCTTTGGGGGCAGATTTTCAATCAGCCATCTCATTTAGAGATTACTTGGAGGTCACCAAACGCACCAAGCCAAAGCAAAAACTGTGGAATCAAGGGAAACAAAATTATGGGTTGCAGGAAAGGTTAGAACATCCTGAAACATTAAAACCTTTTTTGCAAAGAAAAAAGAAAAGGAGGAAGGAAAGAAAGAAGAATTTCTTCTTCATGATTTGCAACCTACAAGTGAACCTAGGAAGAGCAAAAATCAATTGAGAGAACAGCGTTGTTTCACATGTCAAGGTGTTTGAACACCTAGTCATACATGTGGAGGACCTAAAGAAGAATCACTCCATGCTTTTACAAGTGAAGAGCACATGACACTTCAAGATGACAACAAGATTGAAGAAGAGTCACCTATTGAAGCTACAAATGAAGAACACATGAAGATTGAAGAAGATACCGCCATGGAGATTATCAAACCAGCCATGTTAGATCAGCTACAAGAAGGTATGAGTTTGTTTGATATTCCTCTAATTGAGCCTAGCATTGCTTCATCACCCTTACCTCATCTTGGCAAGGAATCATATTGTGGTTTGGGTGTCTTTGAGATGGATGTTGTTCATACAAATGATGGCAATTCAGAAATTTCAATATGTGGTGAACAAAGAGGTTTGGATAAGACTGATTTGACATTGCAAGATGTGGAGGATCACTTGGTGGTTAAGGAGGTCATAGCTGTACATACACTTTCTAGATCAACCATTAAGGAAGATCATGATTACTTTGGTGGTGACCCTTTGATAGAGCATGATGATACCCTAGTTTTTACAAATGGATGTAATGGAGAAGAGGCCAAGAAGGAAGCTGATTTGGAGGTGCATGATTATGAAGACCAATCCGAAGTTTTGCATGGAGGTGTTGGGTCTCATAAGTCACACCCTTTGGAAGGTCAACTAAGGGTAAATGAAGGTATGGTTGTGGCAGCTCTAAACCATTTTGATCATGTTCAAAAGATGATGGCAGGTTTGTGTTGGAAGGCTCTAGGGAATCATTACGGTTTTAAGGGAGGTCCATCACTTGCCAACTTGCACGAACTCAAGGAGGCCTTGGTGGTAGTGAAATCATACTACCTACACTTACTTGCGGATAGAGATCATCTCTTCACGCTTGGTGAGATATACTTTGATGCTTTGAAAAGAAAAGAAGATGAGGTGGATAAGCTTTGTGAGGAGTTGAGCATGGTACACTCTTCATCATACATAGCAGAATTTCAGACTTCTATGTCAGCCACATCCGATGAAAAACAATGCAACATGAAGATGGCAAAAAGTGGAGACACGGAGGAAGGACTTGAAAGGTCCTATGATGAAGTCATGAAGGTAGAAGAGACACATACACATGAAGATTCAACTTGCAGCCATGGGACGGAGTTTGTGACACATGGTACTTGATTTTCACTTGGAGACATCTCGTGGACCAGCACTTGTTGATATCCATCCACTTATGGGAAGAGAGATGGAGGAAGACATCACACTTGGGCATGAGGTAAGGACTGATTTTCTGATGTATGAAAGCAATCCCTTATCTTCATATCATCATGATATAACAGCCAAGAGGATCAGCCTCGAGGCTTGTGATTTCCCTTGGGAGACTCATGTTAGATTGGTACTTGATGCAACAAGGAGGAAGAAGATGTTTGAGGTGAATGAAGACACTATGGAAAGGTATGACAATTGTTCTGATTTTCTGAATTGGAACAGCAGTCTTTGTTTTTTGCATAATCTTGAGTTGGTAGCTCCTACTCATGAGGATAGTAAGAAGTCTTCTTCTATTGTTGGCATTCAATTGGGAGACACACATGAGGTCTTATTTGGGTGTCCAAGACCCAAGAAGACCAAGTTAGTACAACTTGACATGGCAGAGGCAAAGAAGATTCAAAGCATGTGGCATGTAAGGAATGAGCCATGCATGGTGACTAAGCAAGTGGAGCAATCATGTTTGAGGTATGATTCAGAACTCCTTGAGTGTTTACATAGCTTGCTTCAGGAGGTTTTGTTGTCACCTCTTTCGAAGAGTCATTTGAAGGCTCGCATGATAGACTCGGATGTGCATGATATCTATGGAGCCACCATTGACAAGTATGACGCAAATGTTGATTTCATGATTACACACAGCGATATAATATCTTCACATGATTTTGGTAGTCAAATGGTGTTTGAAATGCTTCAAGGGGATAACATTGGTAAGAGGCTTCATTTTGTTGATCTCCAATCTTTCAGGGCTAAGTATGAAATAGGGATGATAGATCCAAGGTACATAAGAGGTTTGGCATTGCATAATGGTTTTATTATTCCTTGCTTTATGAGATAATCATTATCGGAAGGACACATGGACTGTAATGTTTTGATTTCAGCTAAGGCTTATTGTCATGATGGAGATTGTGCTACATTGAGTTATCCTTGCATAATGCTTACATTTCCAAACATGAGTACTTCTTCTTATGCGAAGTACTGATAAGCCTTAGCAGATTGTCATGATGGAGATTGTGCTACATTGAGTTATCCTTGCATAATGCTTACATTTCCAAACATTTCCAAACATGAGTTCACGATAGTGGGAAGAAGATTGTATTGAGAGCTTTAGCAGATGGTGCTCCAAGGGTAGCATCAGCAAAAAGGATGGTGTTTTTTTTTTGTGCATGATAAGGTAGATGTATTTTACATGTTGCATGATGTTTTCACTTCCAATCATGAGTCATCATCCTTATGAAGATTTGGGGAACAGGATAATTAGAGTAGCGCAGCAGTCTTCTACGAAGATTAAGGTATGTGATGGCTGATTACATGTTGAGAATAATTGCATTTCTATCCAGGAGAGATAAGGAGAATATTCAAATTGCATAGGAACAGTAGAAGAAATATGTTGATCGCCATCAAGTTGAGAGGTCTTTTGAGGTGGGAGACTTGGTATTTGTGCGTCTCCAACCTTATAGACAATCTTCCTTGAAGGTGAGTGAGGCGGAAAAGCTTAAACCTAGATTTTATGGGCCTTTCAAAGGTAACTAAGAGAATTGGTGAAGTAGCATATGAGTTGAAGCTTCAATCTACAAGCAAGATCCACAATGTATTCCATGTATCATGTCTCAAAAGGGCACTTGGACAGCATGTGACACCTTCCACATAATTGCCTCCCATGGATGAAGAGGGTAAATTGATACTTATTCCAAAAACAATTTTGCAAATAAGGGAGAAAAGGTTGAGGAATAAGGTAATTTCTGAGTACCTTATCAAATGGAAAAACTTGCCCTTGGAGGATGCAACATGGGAAGGTTTTATCAGGTTTGGAGGCCAAAAGTACATTGTTATCAGCACTGGTTATTCAGATTTGAAGGTGTTCACTGCTACAAATCATTCATTTCTAGTTTTTCTGAGGATGGTGGTTGAAGGGAAACAATTTCAGACTTAAAGATAGTCATTTTGAGCACTTAACACCATTTTCAGAGGGACGGCTAGGGTTAGAAAATATTCTGACCTAAATCTGCCATAGTTTGGTATGAAATCTGCTCACTTATTTGTTGAAAATATCTGATATGTAATTCTGAAAATTTCTCGGCAGTTTTAAGGGTTTGAAATGTCATTTTTCTAATCATAGTAATATTCAGAATTTTCTATTAAATCTGATCTAAGCTTTCTGAGTTTGTTTGGAGCTACTTTAATGCAAATAAAATTCAGATTTATGCCCTAGTTTGTGAAAGATTTTGTTCTTAGATTTGTGCCTTAGTTTGCAGAAAATTATTGTTTCTTTTTAGTATCCTATTTGGGGATATTACATTCACACCATCTATTCAAAGTGGATAATGAAGGGCAATATACAAATCAAACTAAAGTAGTATAATCTTCAGCAACTTCGTGTTCAATTTCCATAGTTGACCAAAACTGCAATGGGGGTCATTGCTTCTCAATAAAGGGAAAATGATCAAAGCAAACACGCACAAGCCTCCAAGAACATTGTGTGCGCTTTAACAATCTTTAGAATTTCTGCACTCTCCACAACATGTGTGCCTTGAATGCAACACTTGATGTCATCACATTCCTCTGCACATTGTTCTCATGTTGGTCTTTGCTTCATAGTGTGCCATCACGCATGACTTTTCTTAGCCTCATTCACACACCTAGCGACTCAGCAAAGATGATCCGTTACAACTTGTTTCTCTTCACATTGGAGAGAAGGTGGATAACTAAATAGTTGTAGGCAAACCAATTCGATGCACTCACCACTTTTTGGTAATAGGAATCTTCATTCCTTGCCACACTATCTATAGCATCTGTTGCACCCTATTAATTTATGATTGTGAATAAAAATTGTATACATATTTGCTGAAGCCTTCTTCTTGCATATCTCAATTGTGTGTTCATTTACTAACCTCCTATTTTCCTCCACATAATTTACTAACCCGTCTTTCTCAAGATGGGTTTTTCCCCCACAACACCTAAGATCTAGATCAACTCCAACATAATTGCAATGGAGGGAGGACAACAAAGAATAAGAAGAAGAAAAAATGTAGGAAGGAAAGAAGCAAAAGCAAAAAAATAATAGATGTTGTGTGTAAAGACCATAGAGCTATTTAGATTTGTACATTGGTTACGGATTTGTTTTCTTTCAAAGTTAAATAATCATAGCTTTGGCTTCCTACTAATGCTTCTAATTACATAGAAGACTCCAAGATATTAAACCCAAGGAATCCCAAAGGTTACAAGTATTGAACATTCTCACACTAGCATAATAGTAATCCTATACAAGAAAAAAGGTAGCAAGAAAAGAAGCACAAGCAAAGGAAAAAAAAAAGATGTTGCATGAGAAGACGAAAGTCATGATGAAAAACTCGATGCTAGGTCATGATGCAAGTCAAACATGATTTTGACCCAGGTCAAATGCGATTTTGATGTGAGTCAAACACAATTTTGACACAAGTCAAACGTGATTTTTGTTGAACATGTTTTTCATTGATGTCAAGGTACAGTGTTTCAGTATGATGTTTTGTTGAGGTGCTTACCTGCTTGCTTGACCTGCTCAAGCTACCTGGTTGTGTGTTTGATCTGCTTGTGTGCTTGGTTGAGTTGGTTGTCTTCTTGTTGCCAAACCAGCCATTCTATGTCAACTGTTATGATGTTATAGTGTCATGTCATCCTTTGAATTTTCAAAGGACTCTTAATGTGGAAACGATACATTTAATTGGAGTTTTACTAAGGACCCATCACCTTACCAATGAAGTGCCATGAATAGTCTAAAGGTGTCGATATCTTCCTTTGAGGTGTGATAGTTCTTAAATTGCAAAGAGTGGTGGAGGATCCGTGTATATTCTTTATTTATGATCTTTGGCAGCTTCAGAGTTTTGCGTCAGAAATATTCCTGATTAAATTATAGGGCGGCTTCAGTCTGTATATCATATGGCGATGCAAATTAAAGTTTGGCTATGGGAGTCGTGTCTGTTATTATTGCTAGGAGCTTCTATTATTTTCTTACTGCGTCGGCTTGAGTAGGAATGTCGAGGGTTCATTCTTCTTGACAATATATCGGTGAAATAAAAAAACGTGAAAACTCAATATATCCTTTTAGTGCAACGGCATAATGATTTTGAGGAGTGCTATGTAGAGTGCATTTCTGATTGAATTCCCATTAGAATACAAGGTATGATGAAGGAGTCAGACTGGGTGAATGCATCTATTTTTATTGACGCGGTGAGAAGACAGGGGATTTATTGTTGGGATGGCATTTATTAAAACCAGGAGTTAGTGTTAAAAGTCGTGGGAATTAAAAATTGATGCTATTGTTTTTATGATTGACGAATTGTGATAGCAAACTGACCTGCACATTTTTCAAGATATTATCATTATCATGATATGTACAAATCTATGTCTGTGGCAGTCATGTTTATCTAAGTATGTCTGCCTTCATTTCCTATAAGAGTGCGATGTGTAGGGTGAATAGAGACTTTATGCTTGAAGGAGTAATCCTGAGTCTATGATGTGAAGAACAAGCAATTGAAGTGCGAGGGTGTGTTATTTACGCATGGGTGTGTGTGGAGTTGTTCCATTGAAAATGTTGATGTGAATCATCATGCTGCTTTTATGTGTTGTGCAAAAAAGGTGTGTCGTTTCACTTTGATGTGAGACAAAGTCTACAAGCGGGTTAAAATTTTGAATTTATGGTGTTTATAGCTATGCTGGAAAGTGGTCTTGCAAAAAGAAGAGATATGGGCCTGTAAGTGATGTTATGTAAATTCAAAAGATGAATGGGAGTGTTGGCTTAGTCGAGTGCATTGAATCGTGCTAGTTTTGTGAAGACATGAAGTGTCTTTGACGGCATATGATATTTGTGTTCTATATTCTGTGACAGTTTTCTTTCCTTGGCCAACGTTTGAAGTCTCCTTTCCTTTTACTGTGTGTGTTTTGAAGACTATTGAATGTCTTTTACACACTGAGCTCTTGAATGTTAAGGTCTATGAAAACATGGATGTGTGAAGTAAATCCAGATTTCTGATTTGTGCTCAGTGAATTATTTTATGTGCAAGCCGTTCTATTTCATGATTCCTTGAGTTTGTTTTCAGAAGCAGTTTGTTGCAACTACATTCAGTTTGAACACATTTCTGAGTTAGTTCTTCTGAAGGAGGCATAATTTATGTTTTGTTTTCTTGTGAAAGTGGAGTGATTTATAAATATCAATATTTCTAAGTAGGATGAACTAAGCGATCAACTACATCAGTTTTGTGAAGTTGGAGTCTGTTGTTCAGTTAAGAAAGTTTCTACAATTCCTGAGTTTGGACAGCATATATATAAGTTTGAGCCTCACTATTGAAGTGGAGGCAACGTTTGAAATTAGTGCCTCAATGTTTTGAATCAAGGTGTTTCAGAAGTTTGAAGTCAGTGCTTTAGCAATACTGGAGCACACAGGAAATACTGAGAGGAGGGGGGTGAATCAATATTTCAAAACCTTTAAAATTTTAAACCATAGAAACCAAATAAATCAAAAATCAGAATCAGCACATATAGAGCAACATAAACACCATGAAAAAGATGAACACCAGGATTACATGGAAAACCCTTTTTGGTAAAAAACCACGGCAAAATATTGCTTTTATTTCTTCAAAGGGCACCAACCCTATTTACATAAGTGAGCACCAACCCACTGAGAGCACCAACTCTCTCGAAGCACCAACTTCATACAGCTGAAGCACCAACTCCAGCATGAGCACCAACTCCAAACCGACTGAAGCACCCACTCCAGTGTTGCTGAAGCACCAACTCCAGACTTCACAAAACTGATTTTAGAACACTGATTTCAAACATTGCCTTCACTTGAACAGTGAGGCTCAAACTTGTATAAACACTGTCCAAACTCAGGAATTTGCAGCAACTGATTTGACTGAACAACAACTCCAACAATACTCAGACACAAGATTCATGTATGAAATTTGAGCACACCTCTGAACTATACTTCACACATTTTCAATTTAAGACACCAAATATCTACAGCAAGAATTCACCTTTCTGATTTCACAGTTAGACACCAATATTTATGAATCTGAGCACATTACTCAAAAATAATTGTTCTCCCTTTTTAATCTAGACTCCACCACACACCAATCAGATAATACTTCCACAGAAATCCCGTTCACATGGCCAACACAAAAACACGAATCATTCTTTTGAAGCATACACACTTTATCCAGGCATTCAAACAATCATGCAATTGATATATGCTTCCTTTACCGCTCAGAAAATAAATGATATTGACCGTTGCTTAAAATGCAAGACCCAGTCAACACGTCCACTATTACCTTCGATAAAGCCAAAAGAAATACTCAATCAATAGGCTCCAATAAGCGAATAATACAGTCCAAGCTTCATTGGCTCCTTCATTAGAAAACCATCGCACAGAACTTGCACAACCTACATAAACTTTCTCATTGACTTGATTTCATTTGGAAACAAAAGACAATTTTAGAAGGTTCTCAAAAATACACAATTCACATGTTACTCAACACTCCACTCTAAACATGATTCTCCTTTTTTTCGATATCATATATCCAACATAATACCTTCTTCAAAAATGATATATATTCTTAATTTTCCCCGTGCTCCTGGAAGGCATGAGTAACATTCATTTCCTTCATAGCGCACAACTTCACATTAAAAGCTCGACTCTATTTTTGTAGCCGTCACAAAAGAGAGATAAGACAGAAATTATCACTGACGTCTCAACATTTTAAATTAATGCTGCCTCATATGAAATATGCCATCGTTGATAATAAGCTTGCCTGAGCACTTCACCGGAACTAAAAAAAACGACAAGGCTATTTTCTCTAGAAACCGTCAACAAATATTAGAGGAGTCAACAGAAAGATATTTCGTCCATCGTCTGATGTCACCTCATTCATACTGCAATCGAATGATGGTGAAATTCAAAGTCGTCTTCATAACAATAAGTGAAGAGGATTTTATTCAATCCACCAAGTAAGAATAAATAAATAGTAAACACCATGACTTTACTTAAAGAGTTGTCCCAATAATGAATTTTGATGCATAATATTAATCATATATTCAAAAGAATCGCCTCACGACTTTTTACCAGTGAATAAGAGGCCTCCAACACAAAGACCCGCGCCAGGTGAGGAGTATTTAAAAAAACCACAATTTAAACTTAGCCTCCCATAATCAATTTCGTCAAAAGAATTTCAAAGCAAGTCGTCTTTTAATTATATCAAGCTGCCCTCTAATGTTTCCGCCAAAAAGATTGCACTCATAAAGGTTCATGATTCCTAAAGCTCTTTAAAGTCTCTTTTAGTTTCCTTCGATTTAAAAAATTGTCGGGCCACAGCAAATAAAAAGGAATCAATCTTATTCAAAAACCGACGCTGACAAATATGTTGATTAGTTAAGGATAATTCATCAAGCTGACTTGACAAAAGATGCTGACAAAGTAGACATGCAACCAACTGAAACAGACACCCAACCAGCTGAAGCAGACAACCAAGTAGCTCTAGCAAGCAACCAATTAGTTTAACCACACAACCAGGTAGCTCAACACACAGACAAGGAGCTTAACCAACTTGACATCAATGACAACATATTCTAACAATCTCCCCCTTTGTCATTGATGGCAACATCATCTAAAACCATAACCAATACTACACCAGCAACACCTCCTAAAATCTATATTGCTCTAAAATCAAAACTGAAACCACTATGCTGATATAAAACAACGCTGCTCCCCTGGCTCATTACTCCCCCTTTGACATCAATGACAAACTAAAACCAATGTCATGGCATAAAGAACGAATTTGCTCATCTCATGACATTAAAATCTGAAAACCATCTTAAAAGATAATGAAGATCTGATGAATAATCAACAACTTTACAAGCTAAGCGGTACTCAAAAACTCACTCCAAAACACAAGAAGAAAACTTGCAAATTTGAACCAACCTTCATAATTGAAACGGGGCTGATAAGATGTAACAGTGAAGGCTCCCCCTGAGTCTGAACACCTTCTCAAGGATGAAGTCATTTCTGACTTCTCTTTTTCTACCTATTTCTTCTTCCTCCAAACCATCTTAACTTCTTTTCCTTTGCCAACCTTCTTGTGTTGCATAGAGAAATCTGCAAGATTGCTTCTACATGTCTTTGCAATATGACCAAAGTTATTGCATTTGTAACATATAACATTGTAATTCATAAAACTATTCCTATGAATAAATCTGAAATCATTTCTTGCATAAACTATACAGTTCGTTGCCTTGTGACCAAAATAATTGCGAGAAAAACAATATCCATAGAGGAAAGAAACATTAAACCTGGTCATATGATCTTGTCTTGGAATAGAAGGTCTTCTGAAAGTGTTATTACTGTTCTTTGAATGCAAATGTTTTGAGCAATCAGAGCAACTCTTTTGTTGTTCTTCATTTTCAGATTTGGAAGATTGACCTTTTTCAAAACCAACTCCACTCTTATCAGCCGAAGACTTCTGTGAACCAATGATCTTATCCAAACACATGGTATTTTTCTGATTTATCTTCTCATTCCTCAGCTATGTTGATGATTTGTTTAAATTTATAAGAGAAACAACTTCAAATTCAAGTCTCTCAACATTCTCCTCTTTTACCTTAAGCTGATTTTTGATTTCTTCTTCTATTTTTTTTCCCTCTTCAACCTGAACCTTCAAATCAACAATCAGTTTTTCAGCTTCTTCAATCTGATTTTTCAAATCAACAATCTTCATCTTAGGTTCCTCAAATGCTTGAGATGTCTTCGTTTTTGCATCCTCCTCTTGTAACAACTTCGAGTTCTGATTTTTCTTTCTAAGTCTCTTGATTTCACTTAAGGCACTAATTAGTTCTGCTTAAGATTAACTTCAACTTCTTCATCATATTGCTCATCAAAATTTTCATCTCCATTCTCAAGTATGCTAACTTCTTCAGCCATAAACAAAATTTATTCTACTGAAAACATATCACTAACTTCTAATGAACTATTGTGACCATTTGAATAAAAACTTTTAGCAGATTTCTTATACTTATTCTTCTTATCTCGATACTCCTTGGAATGTTTTGATTTCTTCTCACAATCGTTGTCCTCATTCTTCTCATTAGGGCATTTTGTTGCAAAGTGTCCTATCTTACCACAGTTGAAGCATTTGAAAAGCAACTTGCCTTTGTATCTACTAGAATCCTTCTTCAACTTTCGCATGAAATGTGCCTCTGCAGAATTTGAATCTTCATTAGAACTATCACTTGTTGTAGACTCCTTGTCTTTTCCCTTCTTTGAAACCTTAAAGGCTGCCTCCTTTTTAACTAGTTGATCAGAAATAGTCCTCATATCATAGGCTGTAAGAATAGCATGAAACTCATCAATGGTCAACTTGTCAAGCTCCTTCATTTCTTCAATCGCTGAAACCTTTGCATCAAAACACAAAGGAAGAGACCTCAAAATCTTTTGAACGGCAGTGGTCTCCTTGACCTTCTCTCCTAGACATTTAATGGTGTTCACAATTTCATCTACACGAAGAAAATATGCAGCCACATTCTCATCTTCTTACATATTTAGACTCTCAAATTGTCCCCTGTGAGTTTGAAGCTTTTCCTTTTTCACCTTATCATCACCTTCATATGTTTTCTGAAGTTTCTGTCAAAACTCATGTGCTATATCACAATGCATCACCTTCACAAACTCAATTTCAGACAAACCACACAAGATTGCATTCATAGCTTTTGCATCTTTTTCAAAAGCCTTCTTTCCATTAGCATCAGACGGAGGAGTTGAAGGAATTGTATAACCAGATGAAACACTATTCCAAACATCAAAACCAAGAGACATTATATAAGTACACATTCTAACACTCCAAAATGCATAGTTGGAGCCATCAAACAAAGGTGCTCTAGTCGTAGCAAGACCTTCATGAGAACCCATGTGTGCAACCAGAATTTACCTCCAAGCATTTAAGCTTACTTTCTGAAGGAACCTTTCTCTGATACCAATTGAAGAGCACACAGGAAATACTGATAGGGGGGTTAAATCAGTATTTTGTGGCATAAAACAGATTTAAAGTTTCTACATAAACACCCTCTCAGTTTTGAGGTGTTTATGAGGTTTTAAGTTTTAAAAGTTTTGAAATACTGATTCACCCTCCCCCCCTCCCCTCCCTCTCTCAGTATTTCATGTCTGCTCTTCAATTGGTAGCAGAGCGGTTTCCTTCATAATAGAGCTTAAAAGCTTGGAGGTTGGTCCTATTAGCACACAAGATGAATGCTCTTGAAGGGCTTGCAACAAATAGAGCTTCTCTATTTGATGGCTCCAACTATGCATTTTGGTGTGTTAGAATGCAAGCCTACCTTATGTCACTTGGTTTTGATGTTTGGAACAGCGTGGTGTTAGGCTATACCATCCCTTCAGTTCCTCCATCCACTGTTGATGAAAAGAGAGCTTTTGAAAGCAACGCAAAGGCCATGAATGCAATATTGTGTGGATTGTCAAAATCTGAATTTGTAAAAGTCATGCACTGTGACACTACTCAAGCCATGTGGGATAAGCTCAGGAATGCATATGGAAGGCCAAACTTCAAACTCACAAAATGTAGTTTGAAAATTTGAGAATGAAAGAAGAAGAAAATGTGGCTGCTTAATTTCTAAGGGTAGATGAAGTTGTTAACTCCCTTAAGGGTCTTGGTGAAAAGGTTGAAGATAGTGTTGTTTTTCAGAAAATCTTAAGGTCTTTACCATTAAGATTTGATGCAAAGATTTTTGCTATAGAAGAGATGGTTGACCTTTACAAAATGTCAATTGATAAGCTTCATGGTTTATTGACAGCTTATGAGATGAGGACGAATACTGAATCTTCATCAAAGAAAGAGACAGCCTTCAAAGCATCAAAGAAAGGCAAACAAAAGGAACAAGTATCAAGTGACAGTTCGGATGATAATTCTGATTTAGAAGAAGAATTGTTCATGCAAAAGTTGAAGAAGGGTTCTAGTAGATATAAATGCAAGTTTCCTTGCAAATGCTTCAACTGTGGAAAGATAGGACACTTCGCAACAAAATGGCCTTATGAGAAGAATGAGGACAGTGATTGTGAGAAGAAATCAAAACATTCCAAGGAGTATCGACGTAAGAAGAATAAGCATAAGAAATCTGCTAAAAGTTTTTATTCGAATGGTCACAATAGTTCATCAGAAGTTAGCGATGTCTTCAGTAGAAGAAATCTTGTTTATCGCTGAAGAAGTAAACTTACCTAAGAATAGAGATGTAAATATTGATGATGAGCAATATGATGAAGACGATGAAGTTAATCTTGAAGAAGAATTAATTAGTGCCTTAAGTGAAATTAAGAAACTTAAAGAAAAATCAGAACTTGAATTTGTTGATACAAGAAGATCATGCAAAAACAAAGACATCCCAAGCACTTGAGGAAGCTCAGAAGAAGATGGTTGATCTGAAAAATCAGATTGAAGAAGTTGAAAAATTGATTGTTGATTTGAAGGTTCGGGTTGAAGAGGGAAAAAAAGTAGAAGAAGAAATTAGAAATCAGCTAAAGGTAAAAGAGGAGAATGTTGATAGACTTGAATCTGAAGTTGTTTCACTTAGAAACATAGACAAATCTTCAAAACAGATGAGTGAAGAGAAGATAAATCACAAATGCTCTATGTCATTGGACAAGATTATTAGTGCACAAAGATCTACTTGTGACAAACGTGGAGTTAGTTGTGAAAAAGGTCAATGTTCCAAGTCTGAAAATGAAGAACAAAAGATAGGTAACGTTGATTGCTCAAAACATTTGCATTCCAAAAACAAAAATAACACTTCAGAAGACCTCCTATTCAAAGACAAAATCATATGACCAAGTTTAATGATTCTTTCTTTTATGGATATTGTTTTTCTTGCAATCATTTTGGTCACAAGGCTGCAAATTGTAGAATTTATGCAAAAAATGATTTCAGATATGTCCATAGGAATGCTTTTGCTCCTAGGATGAAGTTTTATGTTATATGTTACAAATGCAATAACTTTGGTCATACTGCAAAAGTCTATAGAAGTGGTGTAGCAGATTTTTCTAAGCAAAACAAGAAGGTTGACAAATCAAAAGAAGTTAAGAAGGTTTGGAGGAACAAGAAAAAAATAGAAAAAGAGAAGTTAGAAATGACTTCACTCCTTTCTTCAGAAGGTGTTTGGACTTAGGAGGAGTATTCATTGATATATTTTATTTGCCCCATTTCAGTTATGTAAGTTGATTCTGGTATGCAGTTATTCTTGTTATGTTTTTGGAATTCTGGAATTGAGTTTTGGTGTGAGTTTTAGAGTACCTCTTAGCTTGTTAAGCTGTTGATTATTCACCAAATCTTCATTATCTTTCAAGATGTTCAAATTTTAATGTCATGTGATCAGAAAATTTGCTCTTTATGCCATGACATTGGTTGTTCAGTTTGTCATTGATGTCAAAGAGGGAGTAATGAGCCATGGGGAGCAGATTGATTTCAGTGTTGGTTTCAGAGCAGTATAGTTTTCATGAGTTGTTGCCAGGTGCAGTTTGGTTGTGGTTTCAGATGGTGTTGCCATCAATAACAAAGGGGGAGATCGTTGAACATGTTTGTCATTGATGTCAAGATATAGTGTTTCAATATGATGTTTTGTAGAGGTGCTTACCTGCTTGAGCTACCTAGTTGTGTGTTTGAGCTGCTTGTGTGCTTGGTTGAGCTGGTTGCCTGTCTAGTTAAAAAAATTGCTTGTTTTCTTGTTTCCAAATCAGCCATTCTATGTCAATTGTTATGATCTTAGAGTGTCATGTCATCCTTTGAATTTTCAAAGGACTCTTAATGTGGAAACAATACATTTAATTGGAGTTTTACTAAGGACCTGTCACCTTATCAATGAAGTGCCACAAATAGTCTAAAGGTGTTGATATCTTCCTTTGAGGTGCGATAGTTCTTAAATTGCAAAGAGTGGTGGAGGAGCCTTGTATATTCTTTATTTATGATCTTTGGCAGCTTAAGATTTTTGCGTCAAAAATATTCCTGATTAAATTAGAGGGCAGCTTCAGTCTTTATATCATATGGCAATGCAAATTAAAGTCTGGCTGCAGGAGTCGTGTCTGTTATTATTGCTGGGAGCTTCTATTATTTTCTTATTGCGTCGGCTTGAGTAGGAATGTCAGGGGTTCATTCTTCTTGATAATATATCAGTGAAATAAAAAACGTGAAAACTCAATATATCCTTTCAGTGCAACGACATTGTGATTTTGAGAAGGAGTGTTATGTAGAGTGCATTTATGATTGAATTTCCATTAGAATACAAGATATGATGAAGGAATCAGACTGGGTGAATGCATCTATTTTTATTGACGCGGTGAAAAGACGAGATTTTATTGCTGAGACAACATTTATTAAAAATCAAGAGTTGTGTTAAAAGTCGTGGGAATTAAAAATTGATGCTACCCTTTTTATGATTGACAAGTTGTGATAGTGAACTGACCTGCATATTTTTCAAGATATTATCGTTATTATGCTATGTACAAATCTATGTTTGTGGCAGTCATGTTTATCTGAGTATGTCTGCCTACATTTCCTTTAAGAGTGCGCTTTGCAGGGTGAATAGAGACTTTATGCTTGAAGGAGTAATCCTGAGTCTATGATGTGAAGAACAAGCAATTGAAGTGTGAGGGTGTGTTATTTACGCATGGGTGTGTGTGGAGCTCTTCCGTTGAAAATATTGATGTGAATCATCATGCTACTTTTATGTGTTGTGCGAAAAAGGTGTGTCGTTTCACTTTGATGTGAGACAAAGTCTACAGGCGGGTTAAAATTTTGAATTTATGGTGTTTATAGCTATGCTGGAAAGTGGTCTTGCAAAAAGAAGAGATACGGGCCTATAAGTAATGTTATGTGCATTCAAAAGATGAATGGGAGTGTTGGCTTAGTCGAGTGCATTGAATTGTGCTAGTTTTGTGAAGACGTGAAGTGTCTTTGACGGCATATGATATTTGTGTTCTTTATTCAATGACAGTTTTCTTTCCTTGGCCAGTGTTTGAAGTCTGCTTTCCTTTTACTATGTGTGTTTTGAAGACTATTGAATGTATTTTACACGCTAAGCTCGTGAATGCTAAGGTCTATGAAGACATGGATGTGTGAAGTAAATCCAGATTTCTGATTTGTACTCAGTGAATTATTTTCTGTGCAAGTCATTCTATTTCACGATTCCTTGAGTTTGTTTTCAGAAGCAGTTTGTTGCAGCTACATTCAGTTTGAACACATTTCTAAGTTATTTCTTCTTAAGGAGGCGTAATTTCTGTGTTGTTTTCTTGTGAAAGTGAAGTGATTTCTAAATATCAATATTTCTAAGTAGGATGAATTGAGCAATCAGCTACATTAGTTTTGTGAAGTTGGAGTTTGTTGTTCAGTTAAGACAGTTTTTGCAATTCCTGAGTTAGGACAGCCTATATATAAGTTTGAGCCTCACTATTCAAGTGGAGGCAATGCCTGAAATCAGTGCCTTAGTGTTTTCAATCAAGGTGTTTCAGAAGTCTGAAGTTGGTGCTTCAACAATACTAGAGTTGGTGCTTCAGTTGGTTCGGAGTTGGTTCTTCGGAGAGTTGGTGCTCTCAGTGAGTTGGTGCTCACTTGTGTAACTAGGTTGGTGCCCATTCAAGATAATAAAAGCAATATTTTGCCGTGGTTTTTTACCCGAAAGGGTTTTCCACGTAATCCTGGTGTTCATCTTTTTCATAATGTTTATGTTGCTCTAAATGTGCTGATTCTAATTTCTGATTTATTTGGTTTATGAGGTTTAAAGTTGTAAAAGTTTTGAAATACTGATTCACCCGCTTCCCTCCCGCCCTCCTCTCCTCAATATTTCCTATGTGCTCTTCAATTTTGATGCAAGCTAGACACAATTTTGACTCGAAAAAATGCAATTTTGACTTAAAATAAAACGATTTCTACTCTCTATAAAACCTCCATTCGCCCTTCCATGCCACACACAACAGCAAGCAAGCATACTATAGTGAATTGGGAAGATTTTTTAGCCCATTCTCAAGTTAGTTGATTTTTTTTTTCACTTTTTTCTAGAATTTTGGATTTTTTTCATTATTTTTCAAGCATAAACACATGTCGTACAGACGCAATTTTTCTAGTCACATACAATTCATGCATTTGGCTAGTTGTCAACTATTTTATCAATGCTGGAAGAAATAAAATTGACTTCAAATACCAACGTTGAATTGATTAAAGCTATGGAGGATGTGACTGCAGCAAAAGCAGGGGAGACTGGATTGTCATTGGATGACATTGATATGGTAGAGGAGGAGTCATTGCCATCTAGCAGCATGGTGGAGCCACCAACATAGTCTTCTAGGCCAAGCAGCAAACGACAATTGAGTGCGAGGACCATACCCTCTACCACCCAATTTTTCACTAGAATGGGGAAGAATAAATTATAAAAACTTGTAAGTTTTTACTTGCCTAGATATGCAATTTATGATGATGATTTTCAAAGACGATCATCAAAAATTCATAATAGTTATCAATTAGTAGCTAGCTATTGTATTTGGCTTCACATGTTGATGTGATTTTGTAATCTATACGTATTCAAGAATCAAATCTAATAGAAAATACTTCCTCGCGGTCTTTTACATTCATTTGATGCATTTTGTAATTGAATTTTGCAAAAAAATTGTGTTTTTTAAGAAATTTAAGTACTTTTTTAAATTGCCAAGCTTTTGCTTAGTTGGAAATTTTGGGCTTGTTGAGTACTCTCCAAGTCCGAGTTTGCGAACTATGGAGAATGCAATAAGGTGGTAGATAGATTAGCCAATGAAGGTATAACCTAGCTCCCTTTCTCAACTAAGGTTAGCTTGGTAGCTTCTGATTGGAATATCAAAAAGCTTCTTAAGTCAGATTCTTTGTATGGTGAGCATGGGTATTCATCTTTTGGCTTGGTTGTGATGGGTTCAAACTTTGGGAATTTATTTATGTTCCTTTTGAATTTCCATTCTCTCCATTGATCAACAATGAGTTATATTGATTATTGTTTGTGCAATTAGGATGTGTTGTATCACCACCTTTGATATTTGTGATTTCTTTTCTCTGGGATACTTCTCCTGCTCTCTGTAAGGTGCCTTTATATGATTAGGCAGATCTGCATAAATTTAGGCTATGGATTAGTACAACACATTATCCTTTTGCCTGTGTGTTTCAGATCACAGTCATGGAAGGCTCTGGGTTTGCTATTTGTAGGTTTGTCACGGCTTTGGCTAAGGGGAAAGAGCTCCATGATACTCCATATGCAAGTACAGTCTCTTACAGGAGATTGAAACAAACTTTCCATGTTAGCAACCAAGCTACATTGGCTAGCTATGATAAAGGGTGTGATAATTAATTCAGGGCTTTGCAATTCTGAGGTGAAGCACACAAGGACTTTGATAGCCAGAGCTTTAACGTTAGTCTTGCTCTGAAGTTGTCAGACGAAGGTATTCAAAGCTGGGTTTAAAATCTGGTGTTGCCTCCTACTGATGAACTGATGCAAATTGAAAGTTCTTATGAGGAAGTTATTAAAATATTAAATGTAATATTAATGGTCATCTTAGCTTTAGTTTCCTTTTAGTTATCTTAGTTAGTTTTTAGTAACTTTCGTTTATGCTTTAGTTGTTTTAGCATACTTCAGTTTATTGCTTTCGTTCACTTCTGTTAACAATTGTTTCTTTTTAGAAACATCGTCTTGTAATTTTCTTTATAAGGAGCTTTGGCCTCCTTTTATAATCACGCAATTATGAATATCAATTCTCTTTTCATGGTATCAAAGCTCAGGCTCGAACCTGATTAGTTTTAGAAATTTCTTAGATGTGTTTTTTTTTCCGATTTTTTTTTTAAATAAAAATTAAGAATTTTTTAAAAGTTTTTTTTTTTTAAGGAGTTTTTTGTAGAAGATTTCATGAGATTTTTTTAAGGTTTCGAGTTGGAAATTGCGTCTTCTCTTTGGTACTGGATTTTCGAGGGTTTCTCATAAACAAATCGTAGTTGTTGTTGGGTAAAAGTCGTAGCTCCTTTCTGGAAAAGATCGAGGGTTTCAAGATTGAAAAATCGCAGGTTTTTTGTAGAAGAAAATTGCGGATTTCTGCAGTTAAAAATCGTGTTTTTTTTTAAGAGGGAATTCGCGGATTTTAAAGACAAATTGCGCCCTTTCTTTGCACTTTTTTTTGTGCGATGGATCTGACGAAAATCGCATTGAGGGTTTTCTAATTTCATGGTGGTTTGTCTATGCACAAGATCTGCAACGGATTTTTGGCAATCTAGACGTGTTTTTTCATTTTTTGAATATCTGCGACGGGTCTGGAAAAAATGTGATTAGGGCCTCTATGAGTCTGAAAAAACACGATTTGGGCCTCTCTTTTTGAACGTGCAATCTCTGGTGTTGATTGTCTCTGAGATTTTGGTGCGGATTTGAGGCTTGTCTCCTCTTTTTTCTTGGCGATTTTCAGAATTGCAGCTGTATAAGGTGACTAGGGTTTTTTGTGTGTACTGCATCGGATCTGCATTTGTTGATGTTCATGGCGCTGCAAACAAATTTTGATGGGTTTTCCTGCAAATTTCATGACCCAACTAGGGTTTTGTTGATGAGCAAAGAAATTCAAAGTTTTTTGAAGATTTTTTCTTGAAAAATCTTCTTGTTTTTCAGAGTTTTTTGTGCTTGGTTTGAGGTGATTTTCTGAGATTTCATAGCAGCCTGAAGGGTTTTTTTTGAGCCAGTTTTGATAGAATTTTTCTGGGAAAAATAAAAATTTTGCAAAGAGTTTTTCGAAATTTTTTCTGAAAAAAATTTGCTAAAAGAGTTTTTTGACGATTTTTTCCTATCTAAAAAATCGTGGGTATCGTGGGGGTTGTTGCTAGGGTTCGCAGACCAATTTTTTGGGCGATTTTTTTCTCAACAAAAAATCGTGCACCTGAAGATTTTAAAGAGTTTTTGAAAAACTTTCTATAAAAATTTTGCAATTCGGAAGTTTTTAGAGGATTTTTTTCTGAAAAAATCTTACTTTTTCAGAGTTTTCGAAGGTTTTTATGAAAAATCTTACAATTCGTGAGTTGTGCCAACTGATTGTCCAGAGTTTGTGCCAGCTGATCACAGTGTTACCTCGTTTTCATGCTTTGGAAAACAGGAAGGATGGTGTCTTTGTCCAACGTCATGTTGGAAAGTACGCAAAGTTTCAAAGGGAAAAGTTAGTGTACCTAGAAGCAGAGGAAGCTCACAGTTTTCGAGTGTCGGTGTCTAGATTTGATTGTTCTGCGGGAAAAGACTAGTATTCGTGCAATAGTTATGCTTCTCTAGTTATCAGTCACCGATGATATGTTTCCAGAAGAATATGGGTACACTTAGTTTATGTTTGTAGGATGCCCATTAAGGGAGGGTATTAAAATATTAAATGTAATATTAATGGTCATCTTAGCTTTTGTTTTCTTTTAGTTATCTTAGTTAGTTTTTAGTAACTTTCGTTTACGCTTTAGTTGTTTTAGCATCTTTCAGTTTATTGCTTTCGTTTGCTTCTGTTAACGATTATTTCTTTTTAGAAACATCATCTTGTAATTTTCTTTATAAGGAGCTTTCACCTCCTTTTGTAATCATGCAATTATGAATATCAATTATCTTTTCAGAAGTTGAAGGATTGCACGATTTGTGGGGTTGTTTGTGTGTAAGAGATGAAATGGAAAAGGCGGTCTCTGCTTTGGATATACAGCAGAAGGGTATGGTGAGGTTTAATCAGGATTAAGCTCTGTATTCTGATTACCTGTGTGATTGCTAGGAATAGTTTGCTGGAAATGTCAAGTCGATGTTCACTTTGCCTTCCATCTCTTTCTTGGGGTTTACTGGATCCACTCTGCATTTCTTTGAGACCAAGGGTTCTTGTGGAGACTAAATTGATGAGCTTTCTTCTTAAAGCCCTTCTTTTTTGTACTTTGTAATTATCATTTATGTGTAGCTTTTGTCACTGTTATTATTTGGCAAGATATGTTTTTATGAGTGTTTATAGCTCATTTTGCAACCAAATTTTCTGTAGTTTCTTGCATTTGTAAGTTTTTAGCTTCCTAGGGAGTAGGCTCCTATAGAACCCACATTAATCAATCTTAAAAAAATAAAGACCCCAAGTAGATAATATCTGCTTGCAATCAGAAGGCACTGCTTTATGGTAGGATTTATTACAGGGAGATTTGGAAAAATAAGGGACAAACAGAATCTGGAATATGAGAGAAAAATTAAAGCACATAGTAAGTAACATGAATGAAGATTCTATTTATATGTCTAAAATATAGAAAGGGTTACAAAAGCTACCTCTCCAGTGAAAAAGACAGGACGACCTTCTTTAGCAGCTTCTACGGCGTTAAATGTGTTCCCAAATTCATCTCTGATTTTATGAGCAGACCATTGTGATGCAGCCGCCTGACATTTAAAGGTTTAAATTTGGTCAGAGAACTAACTCCACCCAACAATTACAGTCAGTAAACCTGTTTGTCTAACATACTGTGTCCCTCTTTTCATAATATTTTGCTGCCTTGGCATGAAATTCTGTATAAAGAAAGAAATAAATCATACATATTGCAGTGTCCACAAATAACCAGATGAGTCAGTGGGAATGACAATTGGTCGTAGAGGGGTTTTAATTTAAAGCACTTACCTGGCAATATATCACCTCGTGCAACAGAGCATAAAGGGGATTTGTATCAAATGCTATCCAGTTTTCAAACTGAAGAACCACAGAATTCAAAAAGTGTGTCACTACATCATCATCAATATAACACATATGTAAATACTTGTAACATTTTTAAGTAGTTATGCCAATTATCATATAAGAATCTGAAATCTGAAGGAGTTCCAGACTGAATTGAGAAGCAGGCCAGAGCACTGAAAGAACCAATAATTACATTAAAACCTGTCATCCCAGCCCAACGGAACATTCTCCTACCTTAGGATGAGTTTTCAGGTGTGGGTGGGTCTAAGAGCAAGTAAACAAGAGTGCAAAATCTTGGGAATGAAAGAATTTCGAGAAAGTTAACACTTCATTGCTAATGCTCAGTACTTCTATTGCCTCAATCTGGTTTCTTTTCTTTTAAATATTACCCACCCCTACTACAGTTGCAGCCCTACCATTCTGCCTTTCTTAACTGAAACTCTCACAATTCACAATAAATCTCATTGATTGCAATGCCCTTTCCTCAATCAAATCTTCCCTGACTGAAATCTCATAGTTATACCTATTGATTAATCATAGTGACTTATTTTTGTGAAAAGAGAATATATTAGAAAGAAGAAACAATGAAAACACTTGCCTCCCTTTTGAATGTGTAGCTCAGTTGTCTTTGAGTTCCAGGTACCAGTATAGGATCCCAAGCCTTCTCAAACCTGATTAGTAAATGTCAGTTGATAAAAACTTTGTGCAGGATAGAAACAGGTTGCAAACTCCTGAAATGATACAGTGAGTTTGAAAACCCAGAAAAGTTAAAATCATTTACATATAATGTAACCGTTCAAAACCACCACTTGAACCCAAGCCTGAAAGACCAAGAAGCTGGAGGCCCCTTGGAGTTAATATGCCTCCAGATGGTAGAGGTACCTATGATAAACAAAAAATCTATATTACAGTTGACACAGTGTACCCTGTTATGAGTAACAAATGAAGCAAAAATGATGCAGCTACTCAAAGGTTGACAAACATTTTAGCTGGACAAATGGTGGCTCACCCCCATTCCTTTGGACTCTGCCAAGTGAAGAACTACTTCACCAATTACTTCTTTGTCTTGAGGAAATCGTTCATAGTACTTCTGGTTCTGCAATAAAACACGCTTGTAGCATGCTCTATACACATCATTTGCAGTACATCCATTATCAATGGGTGGAAGCCCTCCTGTTAAAAGGACCTGTTTCAGACCTTGAGGTGCAAAGCTTAGGTATGTAACTGCACAGAAACCACCGAAACTCTGCAAATGAACAATAGGATATATAGTTATTTAGTATTTAAGCAATCAAAGTGAAAATCAAAGATTATTTTATTCCTCGAAATATCAATAATATATTGAAATGAAAAATACTGAGATCGCTAGGTGCAAAAAAAGAACTCAGCATTCAAGACCCAGAGGTACAAGGTTGAGGATGTATAATTTGCTGACATGCATATGTTTCTATTAGGCACATGCAAGGAATTCATCTCAGGAGTAAAATCAAAATGTTATGCATCTAGAAATAACATCCAGCATGCCTCAGGAAGATGGTTGCCATAAATGAAGATATAGCTTGGAATTTTTTCATGTGTCAAAACATAAAACAAGGAATCAAAATGCCTTGTATATATTTTTTTTGAACTACTTAAGAATTTTGTCAGAAAAACATCAGAATTGGAAAGGTTACCATTTTAATAGTTTGTTTCCATGTACTTACTAGTTATAAATCCAAGCTACATAACTCAGACATTTCATACAGTTACATATGAATAATCACCAGCATGATTATCTCCACGGCTGCCAAGCGGATGGGCTCGGGTTTGGTGCCGTTGGAGGGTACGTGATGACGGCATATGCTTGGTTGGCGCGGTCAGGACGGATGGCGGCGGGAGGCATTTATGTGAGGTTGGTGTTGATAGAATGTGAGGAGGCCGATGGTTTCTTCATTTATGGTTTGTCCGGAGATTTGCTTTGATGGACACCATGGGACGGTGGAGGCTGTGTCGATGGGATGGTCACACAGATTGTGGGTGGTGTGCTCACCGTTTTAAATGTCGGTGCCACTCATTCTCATTATCAGAGAAGATGGAAACACCTGTGTGCCTCCAGTCTTCAAGGAAGTTGTGGGCTTTCTTTGGTAAAATAAGTTATGGGCGCTTGAAATCGTTTTTTAAGGTTTGGGACGAGCTGGTGTTGGGGGCTGTTGAATTGCTGCTAGGAGAGGAGTTTATGATAATGGCGGAACGATGGAGGACGAATGCTGACATTGCAGCCCGTTTCCTTGTTGCGCTTCTGGATTTGGAGGTTCCAAAGGCAATGGTTTTTCTGATAGTCCGCAAACTGGTGTGGGAGAATCTGTTGGAGGGCGCCATGGACGTGGTGATTGTTGTTGAATTGGGAGTGGGGCTTCCATGACCCAGAGACATGCATCGTGCCTTGATTCCAGGGGTGCAGGTAAAACGCTATCCATTCCTTCTGGACATCAAGGGTGAAGCTTTGTTGAGGCATCGAGAGCAGGCGCGGTGTGGTTTAATCTTCCTGAAACATTACCTGTACCTGGAACCATCGGGTGGCGTGGATTGGCGTGGGCTTTTCCGGGAGTTTCTGCTTGCAGATGGTGTGATGTCAATTGGTTAAGTGTTGCTGGTGGTCTAGTATGGTTTTTTGCAAGTTTTTTGGCTTTCCAGGGGTGGTGGTGAGCGGTATGTCTGGTGTGGGTTTGGTTTGTCTCCTAGTTGGGGGTGGGTTGGGTTTTGGTAATGGTTTGTTGAGATGATAGTCACTGGTCTGGGGTGGTCTGTGGGTGGTTCTGGATCAGGGTTTCTACCTTTTTGCAAGAAGATGGTGCAAACAATGTAAAATCGTTTTTTTCAGAAATCAATACAAATATATTTACCTATCAAAAATAAAAATCACCAGCATGATTAGAAAAGGTCACCTAAAATAAGTAAATTCAACCTCCTTGCAAAAGAGGAGTGCTTACATAAATCCCTCCATCTTACAAATATAAAATGATGAGGTTTCCACTTGTGTTGATATAAAGAAAAATGTGGAAACATTATAGAATGTTTATTAGAGATTGGCTACCTTTAGCAGATTGATCATTCCAAATAGAAGAGGATTGGCTAGTGTCTTTTCACTAGAGGTTCCTTTGAATAACTTTGTTTGCAACATTAGCATCAATTGTCTATTGCCATCTCCTGTATAACTGGGTTGGCTATCTTCTATGCATTAGAGGTTCCTTTGAATAGCCATCTTTGCAACACTAATATCAGCTGTTTATGTTATCTCCTGTCCTTGTGATCTTCATAAGCATTAAATACAGCCTATGAACCCAAATGTTCAATCTAATTAATTTTTATTTAGTAGTTGCCACCTATGTCTCTTTTTGCTTGGAAGTCAATCAGTTTGTTGTGATGATGATGCTATTATGCTATTATGCTGTAGTAGTGTTATATTGACATTGAAGTGCAATACACTAGATCAAAGGGGCCAAGCAATCCTTATCTCTCAAGGGATATAAAGGGCTGGTACTCAATAGTGGTCCTAACAAAAGTGAAATGCAGCCTTCTTGTGATAGGAATGATTTCATGTTTTCATGTGTATGTATGCAGGGTAGAAGATGACAATATGTAACATACTCTTAAAGAACTTAATCAATACAACAAAGTACATATAAAAACAAAGCTATCACAATATATCTTATAGAATGTAAAGGATGTCAAATAGACAAATACAAACTAAGAAATACAAAATGCACCCATAATTGACTTAAACATGCATAAGATACAAGTCAGAAACTAGAAATTGACTATTTCTCAGAGTTTTGCAAAAAACATATTACAACTAGTCCCAAAGATCATTTAAACTGATTTTGACCCTAGTTAGCATCTAGTGTAAGTTATTCAGGGCATAAGATATAAAATGTCCCTGCTTTAAGTGAATGGCTTTCAGATGAGAGGGTAATCTCTCTTATCTATTAAGTATTTTTTATTTTCAATTTGTAGAGAGAAAAGTTTCAGTTTTTAATAGGCTGAAAATTATTTTCTAAATGAGTTTTGAATATATTTTCAACTTAGGCTTGGTAACTTTAGTAGTTGGGTTACAGAATCTCACAGGAACAATTTTCAGAAAAGATTTCATAGAAGAGGAAAGTAAACGATTAAAAGTAATTTCAGTGTTTCTCCAAGTCTTAGGATGCAGTTTCTTGGATGACAATTTTTTTCCAGATTTTGGGGACAGCAAGGGATGGCTATTAGAAAATTATATTAAAAAACAAACATCGAAAAATAAATTTCAAAAACAGTAAAAGAAGCTGCAATTTAACATTTATGTAAACCATAGAAGCACATATTGGGAATAAATTGCCAATAATTGCGATTCAGGCTGTTTCCCCATTTTTCAACAACAAAAAATGTGAATTTTTTATAGAATCGCTGAAACAATTTTTTACCAGAAAAATTGTAACAAAATCACAATAAAGTCACTGATTGGTATTTTTTGTGATTTTTTGGTAAAAAAATTTGGGTTTCTGGGTTTTTCGATTACTATGGCGATTTTATTTAGATTCTTCCCTAACTCTCACCTGATTTTTTGCTGATTAAATCCCTATTAATTGAAAAAATCTTTATCTTTAGGTTTGCCAAGTTATTCCTGAGAATATTTTTGCTACCATGATGTAAACAATATGAGTAAAAGAAGCTGAAATTCATACAAAGTTTGATGATTTGAAAAACAATTGATCCAGTAATCAACAAGCATTTGTAGTATAATATTTATAATATTTATTTATTCATCAATTTCAAGATACAAAATACACCAGCTAACCCAACTCATCCAACGTGAATCTCGAGGCATACTCCTCAAAGCTAGAGCTGCTAGACTCATCTAGCTCCTACAACTAGAACCCAACCAACCATCTATGCACAACCTGATCCTCATCAATCTGTGTTGGCTACTCAATCTGTAAATTTCCACCATACTGCTAGATGCTCCTTGTACTCAATTTTCTTGTGATCCATGAGATGCAAGGAACCATATAGAGTGGATGACATTATAGTTGACCTATGATAAGAGACAAACAACCAATTTGTGTATCAATAATGGAAGCCCATATAATTGCCACCGAATCAATGGGTTCTCCTTTGCCAAAATTTACATTTCTATCTTTATCAAACCAGTGTAACCCCTAAATTCGGCAAATCTAGTACATCCATGCTAGATTACCATGGCTTCCTCCATCCTATACATCTTCTTAATAGCCTTCATGAAAACCCTTCCACCTCCACATCATATCAAGAGAAGTCTACCAAACTCTGCACATACCACTTTGAATTCAATGCATAGGTGGCCATGTACAACAAACTTCATTTGGCCAAGCATGCCAATGATGCATTCATATATCTCCCCCAAGACAAGGACTACCAGCGTCACTTTATCTTGTCACTGTGAAAAAACTAGGGGGATGGCAAAAGTTATGTACTAGGACCAAAAATTGTCACTCTTCACCACTTCTTTCCCTCTCAACCCCTACTTTGTCTTGGATTTTGTTTATGTTTTATGATCACGAGTTGCAAGGGCTCCTACAACTCAATCATCCTCTCTCATAGAATGAAGTAGGATGCATATCTAATTTAAATGGGTTTGACAAATTCCTTCTTGGAGAAGAACTAAAATATTGCATGTGACATTTGATGATTGCAAATAAACATCTCAACATCTTTAACATTGGCAATAAACTAACTGATCCACTCAATTTTTTCAATGTCCTGGAGTGCATCATTAATGGCACACACACAAGGGGTCCAATAGATGCTTGTAGGTAGCTTCAACCAGCTTCCCAACTACCTTACACACATGCCACATCTATCACAACCTACACCACAATGTCAAGGCCAATCTCCTCAATGGCATCTCTAAGGTTCTCAAAACTAGAACTACGCATCTTTTTCGTTCTCCAAATATTCAAATTCCCTAAGGATGTAAAGCCCCTCCTTACATGTGACAATGATATTGATGAATGGGTAGTGTCTAATGTCCATCTACCCATCCATCCTAATATTGCTCCTATGCCATCAATACATTTATCTTTGAATGGTTCTTATCCAAGATAATAGCCATCGGTTTTGTCTCCCCTGGTCCCACATTTGATGGCCATAATCATGAGTGTGTGACTTGCAAATGGAGGACCCAACTCCACTAGCATGAAGAGAAGCAAATTTGTGGACAGCAAAAGCAAGGAGGCAAATTGCATGTTTTGAAGGCATATGTGTGTGCAACATAGGTCTATGCACCAATAGGGATTTGCTAAGCCTTGAGGGATGGCAAGGTGTATGAATAGGAAGGCATTTTGCAAGTTTTGAAGACTTGTGCATGTGTAATCTAAACCTATGTGCTAATATGCATTAGCATCTTCATGCATTATATTTTGTAGAATACCAAAAACAGGCACAACACTAGTTGGTGTTATATGTGCAGCTACTAATGGACCTAATGCTTTGTAACCCTATGGACCTATGGGGTTGACGAGCAAGACTGCATATATTTGCAAGGATGTGCTTGAGCTTTGCAACTCCACAAATACCAAGAATTGTAACTTCCTCAAGTTTTCATGCATCAATTTGGAAATGGTATACCTTCTAGAATAATTTACAACCTTGATTCACTTTGATAAATATGTTAGTAGTAATAGCATCTAGGGTTTAAAAGTTTTCTATGTTGTTGCAAGTAATCTTCGCACTATGCAAGAAACCTAAATGTGTTTTCTCTCATTGGGCATATAGTTAACCCTAGCACAAAATACCTTAAGTGTTTGCATAGGTCTTTGTTTGATGCTAGCATGCAATTGAATTCTTTGGCTTCCTCTCCATATTGATTTCTCCCATGGGCCCTATGACCCTAAATGAAACCTCCTTTAACATACAAGTTGAAATCTATCTTTCCTTCCCCATGCCTCATTGCTAAAAGCTTGCAAACTCGCAATCCCAATAAGCATTTACACAAGAGTTGCACATTCTTTATTGCTCCCATGACCCACATCTCCACAATACTTGTAAACTCAGGCTTGCGGTCTTCCTATGTATGTCAACTAAACTTCAAAATTGTTAGTTTAGCTCCACTCTCTGTATTCGGTCATAGTTGGTCATAGTCAGCCGCAATTAATTATATTTAAATAAGACTATAGTTAGTTTATAATATTTCATATACTTTTGTACATGTTTCGGGAAGACTAATCCCCCGACTGGTGATTAGTTGTTGTCATGAAGCGTCGTGATGGTTGGTTCCTCAACCACCGCCAACGGCTATTTGTACTTGAGTCAGTATAGTTGGGAGACATTATGTTGGTAATTATGATATTATGTTACATGCTGATGTTACATCCTAGTACGGCTAATTGTACTTGGTTACCGTGAATAATAAATGAAGTACTATTTTGCTGTTCAATATTCATTCATGATTGTCCGTACTGTTGATTCCTGTTTACTCTCGTAGCACGTTGAAATACACCTGTGAAGTAAACATTTGGCATCGTTGTCAAAGCATACCAAAGAAATCACTCGTTAGTAAGATTTTAGCGTAATGGGTCAACCGGCAGAAAAGCCTATGCAAACTAATGAAGAAAGGGAAGATGAGTTGACACAAGATTTGGTGAATCTATGGGATATATCACTAAGAGACCACATACGAAGGGAAGCTCTCAGGCGAGAGATCCCTCAAGCAATCATCTATGATAGATTGCAAGTGAACAACGAAGTTGACCATCTTCTCAACTGTTTGCCAAGACTGCTAGCCCGCCATTTCATCATCTTGCAGGATTTTCAGGCGGAGAGCGACCAAGAACGCTGAAGGCAACAAATATTGCAGCGGTATGAGGAGCAAACCAAACAGGAAGAGGAGGAACGAGACACTAGCCGGAGACATAATCCTGGCAACCAATGATCGCATGAACAACCTTTAATGCCCGTACAGCCTAACAAAGACAAGAACCGAGTACCAATTGGGCACGAAACTCAGGAAGAGAAGGTTGGCGATCACTCAGGCTACAAGAGCAAGAAAATAGACGACAAAGGCTAAAGCAAACTGATAAAGAATTCAATGACGACCTAACTGAAATAAACCAAAGTATTAATAGAGCACATGAAAATCTTGACGAAATAGACTAATCTATCGGAAGAGCACATCAAAATTTTGTTGAGGGAAGGGATGAAGGACCCTTCAAGACTCCGTACTTAGAAAGATACAAAATAGTGAAAATAAAAATGAATTAAGTGAAGAACTCAACAGCAGCATCCAACACATTCGAGAGTTGTCCATATCGGACGACGACGTAGGGCTAAGGACTGGAAGATCTGAGCCCAAGACCCCAGGGCAGAGGGAGTACCAGAGCGAACTCCAGGAGACTCGAGGTGTCGAGGATGCTGACAGAAGACGTGGGAGACTCGTACGTGGCCGAGAGTGCAAGTGACACACCGAGACGTAGCAGGAGAACAATCCAGTGTCCAACACACAAGGAGGGCATCGAGGAAGGATGGTGACTCTACCAGCCGAGAGGTAGAAGCTGCAGAAATTTACGTGGAACAGGTCAAAAGATCCAATACAACATTGCAAAACGTGCGAAACAATTTGGGTAGCCAACGGACAGGATGATCCGGATTATTGGCTGAAAGCATTTCCAGCAACGCTGAGAGATAGTGCCATTGACTGGTACACGAAACTGGACCAAGTAAATAGGGCATCATGGAGATTACTCAAGAAGGCATTCCAAGACGAGTTCAAACTTCTGAGGGATGACAGTGAGATTGTAGTGGAAATTTACAATACAAACCAAGGGAAGCACGAGAGTGTGTGTACTTATAACCGGAGACTTAAAGATTTGTTGGGGAAACTAGAGGCACAACCGACCGACGGGCTAAAGAAAAGGTGGTTCACCGAGGGCTTGCTTTCATCATTAAGGAAAAAAATGAAAGTCGTACCTCTATCGTCGTACGCTGAAGTGTACAATCGGGCAATGGATATAGAGAGCAAAAATAAAACATCTCGAGGGAAAAGGAAGACAGACAACGAGGAGAGTACAGACAACAGCGATAGTGAGTCAAAAACGATGCAAGCACTCCGGAAGGATATGCTAAGGATGATGAAAGAATTAAAGGCAGATAAGGAGAGCACAAAGGAGGCCAGGGAACTATGGTGTACGGACTGCAATGGCGAAGGTCACACAAAGGCGAACTGTCCGAAGAAGTTGTTCTGCGATATCTGCCAAGTGATAGGACATTCTGTCAAGGAATGCCCATACAACTTAAAAGAAAGAAGTGCACAAGTACTCTTCGCCCAGGGAGAACCATCAACACCGCCGAACACACCATTGAAGCCCCAATACAATAGTAATGCATCCCCTGGAGGTTATCGAAGCAACAGAAGTCCAAGAAACAAGATACAGTACAATGGTAAAGGAAGGCCCATGATACAATGCCGGAAATGCAACAAATGGGGCCACTTTGCCAGGGAATGCCAAAACGGTCAAGGTTCGGGGGGAAGATTGTGCAAGTGGTGTGGACCAGGTGATCATGAAGACAACGAATGCCCCAAGCAAAAAGGTATCCACATGTTGGACATGCAAGAGCAAGAGGTACTGGCGATTACTAGAGCACAAACGAAGAAGACCACCTACCCAGATCCACGTACGGAGAAACAAAGGATGAAGGAAGCAAAAGCCGAAGTGGAATTGGCGATGATGAAGAAAAAAAAAACATTTCTAGAGAAACCAAACACCTCTTGGCAGTCAGAGGCAGAAACTAACATCGTATGGCAGGTACTGCAGACAACCATACCCATAAAGGTGACTGACCTTCTCCATACTATGTCGTAGTTGGGATTGGCGATCACAAACACTGTCGGTGATGACAAACGTCAACAACAGGAAGGCCGAAGGAAAGAATTGATAGCGGAACCACCACCGTACGGTGAACAAACCATCGACCCAATGTTGTTGACGGCAAACATCGGGAAGATGCCAGCAGTCGTACAAATGGAGATCGGAGGGAAAATCTTGACAAACACTATTGCCAATGGAGGATCGGGAGTCAACGTACTACCTGAAAACACATAGAAGAGTCTCGGGAAGCCAACACTCTAGCCACTGACATTCCAACTCGTCGGTGCCGATCAACATGGCATCAAGCCGTTAGGAACACTAATGGCATAGAAAGTCCTCATTGGCACGCAGCAGTTCCTGTTGAACTTTGTCGTCATCCCATTGCAAGAGAAGGCATACCACACTCTCGATCGAGAGCAGTGGGCGGACGTACGTCATCAACTTGAAGAACCAGGCTGTGAGCGAAGAATTGCCTTCCTCTGGATTAGAATCGGACGGAGGGGAGTCAGATGCTAACAAAGGAAGGCAGGCGATGGAACCGAACACCGATGGCGTACTTGAATTTGAGAGTTGCTCGGAGGATGAGACAAGCTCACTGAATGAGTTGTTTCACTAGCAAATAGAGGACTATGAGGTGTTCCACCAAGAGTGTAACATGCTATAGATCGGAAAAACCCAGGAAGAAGAGGAGAAGGGCACGTCCAGCCAGAAATTTTCGGCTGAGTATGACAAGTACAAAGGAGAAGAGGAGAAGGGCACGTCCAGCCAGACATTTTTGGCCAAGTACAACAAGTACAAAGAAGAAGAGGAGAAGGAAATCCAACCAAACAACTCCGGTCGAGTATGTAGAGTACAAAGAGAGAGCACCAAAACTGGATGATCCACCAGCCAAGAAGTTGGAACGTGACAAAGTCCAAGGAGGTAATGAGAGAAAATTAGAAAAAAAGGAAAGAGACAAGGAGAGAGAAAAAAGAGACGAAGATGAGAGAGAAAAAAGAAACGAAGAAGTAGAAAAAATAAACGAGGGAAAAATAAAAAGAGAAAAAGTAGTAAAAAATAGAAAAAAAGAGAAAATTATAAAAAATGGAAAAATAGAAAAAAAATAAAGAGGGAGAATTAAAAGATGAAAAAAGGAAAAATGAGGAGAAATTAAATAATTTTAAAAATGGAAAAAATGGAGAAAATAAAAGAAATAATAAGGAAAATTTTAAAAATGAAAAAGGAAGAGGGAATATTAAAATTAAAGCCCATGTCTTACGATTAATAAATAAAGGCAAGAAGACTAAATTAAAATGGCAGAAGCATTTAAACTTATTGGCATGAGCATCCAGCGTGGAAAAGCAAAAGTTAAATCGCCAAAGCCAGATCAAGGCAATACTGCACAGACAGGGAGGAGTGAGGAAGCCATACAAGGTGCCGAAGGAAGCTACGCAGATAAGAGGAGTAAGAACAGTACAAAATCTATATTTTCCAACTTTGTCAGCATTAATTTTTACCACTCAAAAAATCATGAAAATGAGGTATACCATGGAGTTTTGTATGGGTTTGGAAGCCTTAAATTGGTCCTGGCGGCGGGGGCGTTGCCCCTTGATCTCGCCCTGTACCATGACAGGGAGCGCGCCAAGGGCACTGCCCCCAGACCCTGCAAGGGGCGTTGCCCCAGACCCTGCTGGGGGCACTGCCCCTTGACCCCACTAGGGGTGTTGCCCCGAGACTCCCATCAGATTCAATTGAATTACCAAATCCCAGTGCAGCCAGCCAACACAGTACTGCCAAAGCAGCCAGTCGAGAGGATCACAAGTATGTAGTCAGAATGCAAAGGTAAATTACTTCAGTGTTTTATCTCACACGGGTGGTCAGGAGTAGAGATGCCTGAGCCTATCAGGCAAGAGTTGGACTACATTCAAAAGTCACAAGAGCAATTGGACGTCGAGCACACACGAAGAGACATTGGCCGAGAGGGAGTGAGTATTAGCCAAGAGGTACCCCGTTTTTGTTTTTTGTTGTCTGGAAGACGACTACTTTTGTGGGGGGGATGATGTAGTCGGTCATAGTCAATTGTTGGTCGTAGACAATCATAGTCGGCCACAGTTAATTATATTTAAATAAGACTATAGTTAGTTTATAATATTTCATATACTTTTGTACATATTTCGGGAAGAGTAATCCCCCGACAAGTGATTAGTTGTTGTCATGAAGCGTCATGACGGTTGGTTCCTCAACCACCGCCAATGGCTATTTGTACTTGAGTCAATATAGTCGGGACACATTATGTTGGTACTTATGATATTATGTTACATGTTGATGTTACATCCTAGTACGACTAATTGTACTTGGTTACCGTGAATAATAAATGAAGTACTATTTTGCGGTGCAATATTCATTCATGATTATTCGTACTATTGATTCCTATTTACTCTCATAGTATGTTGAAATACACCTGTGAAGTAAACACTCTCCACAAAACCGTCAAGTTAACGTTTTGTGAGTTTAACTCCCTACATCACTCATTTTGAATCTCACCCCCTATCAAGGCTTCTTACATGACATCACCAAAGTCTAAAAAGATTAAGTACAAGTTTAAAGAAGTCAATCCTCCTAAAATCACATCTACAATTGCTAATGTATTAGATATCGATTTAGGGCATGTAGACATGGCAGATTTCTTAAAAAGGATATATGCAGAGGATAGCACAACATGTGCCAAATGCATTGCAGATACTTGAATCATCCAAGCTGTTGTATTTCCTATATCATTACAATCCCTTGAACTAGTTATGACTTGTGCTAAATATTATGACTCTCAAACTTGGAAGATCATTGGTCTGGCAAAATAAGTGTTTTTGGATATTGTACCAAAGAGTATAGAAGAGACTTTCCAAATTCCAACTCGCTAGGAATATGCTACATTAATTGTCACTTCTACTATAGAAGTCTACAACAAAAATCCTAACCTTTGTTCTAAAGTCATCAATAAAAACTGATTAACAAAGGCAAGACTATCTACATCAAAACTACTTAAGATGCTTATTAAAGTGACTTTCAAAAAGAGATAAATGATCTAATCACTCTATTGAATAGGATTCTAGGCAAGCAAAATGCTAGAGAACTTCAGCCAAGGATGTTTAAATTCATTTCCAATACTTTGGAAAACAAAGTCAAGATTGGCTAGGGAACTTTCATTAGTGACAACTTGCACAAGAAGCTATATGAAATTCAGAAAAGCAAAAAGTTCTATATGACTTTTTATCTAATGTACTTGATGGCAACAAGGATAGTGCTTTTAGAATTGAACAAAGATGGAGTAATAGACCTGGGACAAAAGAAGGTATATGAGCATTATCCTCAATTAGAACTCATGGAGACTCAAAAACATTTCAAAAGATTTAATGATGCTTTTGTATTTTACTTAATTATGCTGATGGAAAATGATATAAATAAATGCCTATCTTTAGAAGCCACAATAGTCATTGCTGAAAGGTGGAATTGGTCTATTCAACTCTCATCTTTTACATACATCAAAGTAGGCAGTTTCTCAAGTTTACCTTATAAGTTGCATAAGTGTGTAAGGGATAAATTGTTGTTGCTAGAACCCTGTTGACAGCTTAGTGAAGTGCAAAAAATATTGTCTAGCAAACACAAACTAGGTTTTCAGTTTCCTATCGTCATTGGTCCCTACTCTTGTACCTCTCTACTTCATGCAAGAAATTCTGAAGCTGAGATGTCAAATTTGAATCCATATCTCTATGAGAAGAGAATAGGGTTTGATCCCAAAGGGAAAATAGAGAAATCTGCAAGAGCATTGTACAAACATCAGCCTAGTTTAGTCCATAGTTTGCAGACTCTTGCGGACTCGGCGGACTCGGCGAACTCGGGAGTCCGTTGGTGAGCCGAGTCGACTCGCCACGGATTCGGGAATCGAGTCCAGGAGAGTCCTAGGTCGGGACTCCCGAGTCCGACCTCAAGACTCAGCCGAGTCCTGAGGTCGAACTCAGGAGTCCTGACCCAAGACTCTCCTGCACGGCTGGGAGTGAAAAAGGGTTAAAACCCTTCTTTTTTTTTACTTTTTGTTTCATTTTAACACTCAAGGTTGTGAAATACAAGTTTGCAAATTGATTTGGGGTTGAAAGAAGCCAGGAGAACGAGCTAAAAAGATCAAAATAGAGTCAGGTAAGTGATCTAACAATTCTTTTTTTGTTTTCTTGCATTCAAAATCAAAAAAATCAAGAAAAATAAGGGGAAATGCTGCCAAATTTTTTTCTATTTTCCTTAATAGCCTAATTCCTACGATTTCTAGCTTGGTTTTGCATTCTTTTTTTCTTTGCAAATGTTTGAAACTTTGAATCACATTTATTTCAAAGGGAACGAGAAAAGACCCTGCATGGAAGTATGGAATACCAAGAAATAAAAAAGGTGAAGTGACATGTACTGAATGCCAGAAATGGATGACAGGAAGAGTAAACAGATTAAAATACCACCTTGCAAGAATACATGGGAAAAATGTGGAGGGATGCCCTAAGACTACTCCTGAGATTATTAGAGAGATGAAGGCCCTTCTTGCTGATTATGAGCTAAAAAAAGATGAAAGACAAAAAACAAAGGATGCCCTAGCAGCAGCGATGAGTGGATCCCATTCTACACCATCTATGCCCCATGGTACTGCAAGTCCAAGCATCCGTGCTCCACATTCATCTTTTGGTGAGAGTCCTGAGAGTTCCTTTTCTACTGCTAATGTTGGCCAGGGTCCTTCATCAGGACCAAATTATTTTATTCCACGTAATGTTCCAGGAGCACAACCTTCACTTGAAGGTACCGATTGGAATAAGGAAAAGCATCATGAAGCTAGGATGGCAGCAGCAAACTTTTGGTACTACAATAATCTACCTTTCAATGTTGCAAGCAGCCCATATTGGGAAGGTTTGGTGAGTGCCCTTACAGTTGCAGGAAAGGGGTTTATGTAATGTCCCCGCTCTAGTCAGTTATCAGGAGCAGTTAAGTTAGCCTATCTCTTGGACCCTTGTAGGCTAACAGGATCCGGTTAGAGGGTCAGTGGCCGTTTGGTGGGTATTTTCATTCTCACCCCTTCAGCTTCAGTATGGGATTCAGTATGAGCGTTTGGAGTTCAGTGTTCACCAGCTTCTGACGGCACGGAAAGATACTGAGTTTAGAGGAAGTTATGAATTTTTCTGTGGCTAAGTTAAATATTAATATTTAACTTAATAGATTATTATAAAGTCAAATTGACTTTATAAAGTGACGCCACTTATGAAATATTTCATAAAGTGATTAATTAAATCACTTAAAGTGGGCGCCCAAGTATTTAAGTGAGAAACTATTGAAAAGTGACTTAAATATATTTTTATATATTTAAATGGCAAAAAGGGTGTCACTTCTTGGGAAGTCGTGCATTTTGGCTTATAAAGCAAAATGAAGGCAAATCAAACTCATGGATTATGATTATTTGACTTTGCTATTCAGCTTCTCTGTGATATTCTCTGAGACAAGGGTTTCAGTGTATTTTGCCATTGGAGAGCGAGATCTTCTTCAGTGTTGAGAATATTTGAGGTTGTGAGAGACCAGCCAAATTTGTGCATCTGTGAGGGCTTCAATTCAGAAATCCATTTGATTTACATCAGAGTTCTTTGTTTTGTTTATTCAGAAGTTTTCAATAAAAGGCAGAGGGTTTGAGAGATTAGCGTCTTCTTTCCTCTAGTGGACAGGTTCTTATTCATGGTCGTACCTTTCATACAGATGTCGTACTTTCTCCTTGAAGTGCGTGGCTCTTCTGGCAAGGGCGTGTGACTTCTTGAGGCAAAACGCCTCCTTTTCTAGCATCTTCTATGTTTCTTTGTGGGCACCTATCCTTTGCAGTGGCTTTCCTCCAGTTTTCGGGTGGGAGAAAATAGATCTAGAGCCCAGGCATGCTATTCATCAGGTCTCAGCACATCTTGCCTGGCAAGTGCATTCTTTTTCTTATTTAATTATTCTGGAGAGATTCAGGTACGTTTATTGTTCCTGATCTGTTTGTAATTGATGAATAATGCCTATTTCATGAGTTGTTTCACAAATCTAGTGTAATTTCCAGTTTAATATCATTATATGCATGGCGTACCTTCTACTTTTGTCTAGAAACCCTTCTTAAAAAAACTAAAAAAACTAAAAAAGATAAGTTAAAATTACAGGGTTTGAGTTGGAGCCAGTTGGGCTCATCACAGTTTAAGACCCCATCAGCTAGAGATTTGAGTGGGCCATTGCTAGAGGAAGTTGTAAAGAATACACGACTTGTGGTTGATGAGCAAAAGAAATTTTGGCGAAGAAAAGGTTGCAGCATTTTATCTGATGGGTGGACAGATGGACGAAATAGAACTCTCCTAAACTTTTTAGTGGCCTCTAATGGTGGATTGGTGTTCCTAAAATCAATAGATGCCTCCCATGAAGTCAAAAATGCTGAGACTTTATGTAATCTATTGGATGGGGTGGTCCAGGAGGTTGGAGTTGATAATGTTGTCCAAATTATCAAGGACAACACAGTTGCATATGTAGCTGCAGGTAGACTACTTATGGAGAGGTATCCCACAATTGCATGGTCTCCATGTGCTGCACATTGCTTGGACCTGTTGCTAGAGGACATTGGGAAGATTCCATGGGTCAAAAGAGTGGTTGAGATGCAAAAAGTGTTATAAAATTTATCTACAACCATACTTGGGTGCTTTCTTTGATGAGGAAATTCACAAATGGCAAGGACCTTGTGCGACCTGGAGTGACACGATTTGCTAGCCACTTCCTCACATTGCAAAGCATTCTTGGTGCCATTGGTCATCTCAAGCAAATGTTTGTGTCCGATGCTTGGAAGGAGTCCTCATTTTCCAATAGACCTAAAGGGGAGAGGATTGTTGCCATTGTTTTTGATGAGACATTCATCAAAAATGGAGAGGAGTTGATGGGGGTAAGTAGCAATCACACAAAAAAAAATTATACATGATAATCTATTTGTTGTTTTTATTTTTTGAGGGTTAATTTTGTTATAATTTAACATTTGTTTTCATTTTTTTAGGTGACAGAACCTTTGGTGAGGGTTCTTCGTATGGTGGATGGAGAGGGCATGCCAATGGCTTTCATCTATGAGGCCATGGATAGGGCCAAAGAGGCCATATCACATTACTATGGCGGCAACAGAAGGAAATATGAAATCATATGGTGCATCATTGATCGGAGATGAACAAACCAACTCCACTAACCGATTCATGCCTTTGCCTACTTCTTGAATCTGAAGTTCTACTTCTCGGACACATTTAAGGCAGATGAGGTCATGGAAGGTCTTGTCACATGCATTGATAGGATGGTGCCTAATCGTGAGCTGAGAGATCAGGTGCTTGATGAGTTCAAGGTGAGATTTGTTACATCTTATTTATGAATTTGCAATGTTGAGCCTTGACTATCTATGAATTTTCTATATTTGATTTACTTTTTGTTTTATCTATTCAAGGTCTACAAGGGTGCAAAGGGGAGACTCTTTTCCTCCCAACAAGCAATTGAAAGGAGAGGAAAACAACAACCAGGTAAAAAATGAAATTAGATACTTGATTCTTACATATAGATTTTTTACTTTATTCTTATTTCTTAATACTTATATTTTTTAAACATGTTTTTGTAGATCTATGGTGGGAGAACTATGGTGCTAGCACACCAAATCTTCAAAAGCTAGCCATACGTGTCTTGTCGCAGCCATGCAGTGCTTCTGGGTGTGAACGCAATTGGAGTTTATTTGAGAACATTCACACAAAGAAGAGAAACAAGTTGACTCAGCAGCGCCTAAATGATTTAGTTTTTGTTCGATACAAACTTCGCCTTCGAAACTAGAAAGGTGAAGGGTGTTTCACACGAGTCCATCGACTTGGATGACATTGATCCATATGGTGAATGGACTATTGATGAACAAAATGATGAGGCTGATGTCTTCCTTACTGATGAGGATCTTGTTGAATTAGAGAGAGCGGCAACAAAAGAAGAAGCAGCAAGATTGGATGCCATGGAGGACAAAGACACATTTGAATATCATGTTTCCCCTGCTCGATCTCCTAGTTCTCGTTTGGATACTATAGCACGGGCACCTTCTAGTTCTAGGCCTTCAAAATTGAGTACCATTGGGAGGGGAAAGAGGAAGATGTAGATTACATGTGGTTGTTAATGTTTTCCTCTTTTTGACATGATTGTATGTAAACATTTATAAACTTATGATGCTCTTATATATTGAAACTATGAGTATTTGATGACTATGAATTATGAGTGTTTGATAATCAAATTAGGCTCTTATGTTCTCTAAATGCATTAATTTGTTCTTGTTTTTTTGTAAAACTACGGTTCTTTTTTTTCGCCAAGTCCTAGCCGACTCTTTTCCCGAGTCCGAGTCATATTTTTGGGCTGCCGAGTCCGTGGTGAGTCCGAGTTTTCCAACTATGGTTTAGACAATTACTGAACCAACTGTGATGATGAGTATGAGGTCCAAAAGAGAGACCATTTGAGGCTCAATGCCTTTCAGATCAAAGAATTAGTAAAGTCCCTAAATATATTCTTGATGATGGAGATGTTTTGGGTCCTATTTACAATAAAAGAGGGATTTTCAATCTACCTATGCTCATGATGGATGGGTCTATAGAGGAGGATGACTCCATGTGTAATATCCCTATTTTAAGCAAAACCAATTTGTGGACAATTAGCCTATTTTCCAAATTTTCCCATAGGCTAATTGGTGAGTAAGGGAGAACTCCAAAGTTTTTGGAGAGCATAGGATCAATATAGCAAAGTTGTTGATCATGGCAGCGAATTCAATTGGTGGCATGGAGCCCATTGATGCTTTCAGAAATGATTTCTCACCTTTTGGGAGCTCTCCAAACTTCTTGGAGAAGTTTGCTATTTTTAGAAAGTCACCCCATTGCTTCAATTCATCGTTTTATGACTTCAAGGATGCTCTAGTATGGTCAGAATTGCATTTTTGTATCATTTCTAGATGCCTAGGCTTGGGGGACTTTTTGTAAATTGAATTATTATTTATTTTAAAAAGGTCCTTGTGGAGGAAAAAGGAACTATTATTTTAAATTATTATTTCCCTTCAGAAAAGTTATAAAAGGAGGATGAGAGCTCATTTAAAAGGTTAGTCATGTTATGTTATTTGCTTTTGTTGTTGGAGAGAACTTGAGTTCCAAAATTTTGAGGACGAAAACCCTCTTGAGATTACTTGTTTCGAGGACAAAAACCCCCCTAGCTAGTTGGTGTGATTTCATCCCAGAATCACCGGAGGCCTACAAATTGAAGCTTCAATTTTGGATTGCAGTTATGGATGTTTTTTTGTCTTTTGAAGTTGTAGATTTTGAGATTGTTCATTAAGAGTTTATTGAAGTTTTTGAAGGGCGAACTGGAGAATTTTCCTACTGGTTGTACCACTCGTTTCAAGCAGACCGTACCACCATTTCTAGGCCCTATGCTTCATGCCTGGTCGTACAACTTGGTTACAGGCTGTACCGTACTGAGGGTATAGGAAATGATAGGCTGAAGCACCTAGTACTGATGGCACATTCCTCTTTGTCCAGGGTTTCCATGGTCTTGAAACAAGTTTCTAAGCATTTTTTAGGGTGGAAAAGTGATCATGTGATGAGTATGGTTGATGATTATGCTCACTGTACCTGCTGTACCAGCAATAATATTCCCTGTTCTAGACTTGTTTTCTCTGAGTTATCTTTCAGTTTGATATATCTTTCATGTTATAATGTTTGGGTGTGTTTAGAGTGACTCTGGAGTGTATTCAAGTTGAAGTTACAGTTTTTAGGTGTGAGCTATACTTCTAATCACTGTTCCAGAGTGATAACAGCATGTATGCTAGTCTGATTTGACAGTAGGATAGCAGCAAACAAGAGTTATCAGACCTGCACCAGCTTCCTTCATCATTCATTCAAGGTATTCTACTGATTGTTACTTGTTGAGTTGATCATTTCATGTTATTGGGATCTATTTTGAAGTGTTGCAGCAGTTTATGAGTTATATTGCAACTTTCTATATCATTGTAAATACTAGATTGTAGTATTGCCAATGTATTTGGCACAAGCTCATTGATTTATGTACTCACCCCACTGAATAAGTGGTAGCTTTGTATTGATTCCCACTGAATAAGTGGATGGTTTGGTTGTTGCTTACCCCACTGAACAAGTGGTTACATTTGTATTTTGTCTTCCCACTGAATAAGTGGAAGTGCCCTTTGATTCCCACTAACTAAGCGGATGTTTGTAATCACACACTCTGCTGAATAAGCATGAAGTGTTCTTTATTTCAGTACTGCATAAGCACTTCAAAGGATAAGTGAGATTGGCCGGATTGCTACCTAGTGCATTTCCTTTTCAATTGCAAGCATTTCAATTAATTGTATAGTCATCAACACTGTATGCTCTCACCTTGCCCATCTTGGGAACTGGGTGATCAGAAAGTGGAAAGGATATTGCATTGCATCTTACTTTCAGCTAGAAGTTATTTTCAAAAAAAAAGGGGGAGCATATTACACCATGTAAGCCAAAAGTAAAGGAGATATTGGTAGAAGCCTAATATGGCTAAATAATAAGATCAAAGATCCAAATTTTGGTAAGAAGGACACGCCAAAGAAAGATAAAGCAATCAAAACCCCCTCCCAAGCAAAAGAAAGAAATACTAGCTCAAGAGCAACCATCCATAGAGGAGCCACCATTTTAGACTATAAAAGTATTAAATCCTAAACAAGAGCAGTTAAAAGAAGATGAGCCACTTCTAAGGAAAAAGCAGCCAAAGTTCATTTTCAAGGTTAGAGAATACTCAAATAATAATAACGAGAAAACACTTCTAAGTTCTAACACTCCCATCCCATCTCCTCATTCTCTCCTCATCCACCTCTTGAAAATCCAGCACAAGAACACACTCCCTTGATCCCTTCACATGAATCTTCTTCTTTACAAAAGATCACTTCTCCCCGAATATTACTTCAAGAAGAGGATGTTCCTGAAAATCCCATCCTTAGAAGTCTATTTTCCCCTCCTTTTGAAGAAACCTATTGCTCCCACTTCCCCCTTTTCCTCCTTCACAACCTCATTAACGAAATGTCCAAGACACTCAAAAGCAAGAGCAATCATCAAGGCAAGTAGATCCACCTACTTCAAACATTCCTACATGGATAAATTGTCGTGTCATCTTCTCAAGCGTAAGTTCATTGATGACCCTTAGGCTGTTTTCTGTAATTTTTTCCCATAAGCTAATGGGATGGTTGAAAATGAGAAAATTAATTAAATAAAAGTTGTCGAAAAATAAAATTTAAAAAGACAACTTATATTTAATTATTTAAAAAGGTGTTTTGAGTGATTATTTTAAGTGTCGCTAGACCCATAGTGCAAAAAAGATGAATAAAAAGGACAACTATTAATATTTTTATAACTTTGAGGAATATTGTCAAAAAGGAAATTAAAATTATTTATTTCCTCAAAATAAAGTTATAAAAAGGGGAGGAATGTCTCAAAATTGCTGCTTCTTATTTTTTGAAACAATTTCATTTTCTCAAGAATGAATGTGAGTTCTTCTCTTCTCGAGTTCGAAAACTCTCTAGATTTGTGAAGTTTCAAGGACAAAAACCCTCTTAGTTTTCAGTGCAGTTCCATTCAGAGATTGACAATGTGCTTCATCAGGCAATGATTTTTAGTTTCAATGTGATGTGAGATTTTCAATTATTGCTCAGTATTTCCAGTGTTTGCTTTCTATTATTGTTTCAGTTTTGGATCATTGTGAGTTTACTATTATTGATGCAAAAAAAATTAAATTTTTTTGGAAGGATTGACCCCTTTGCAGGCCATACCCTTCTGCCAATATCAGGCCATACGGTATACCAATGCTATATTTCCTTCCTATGATGGGCATCACAAATTTTTGCTAAGACCGTATGATTTTTCTACCTCAAACCTAGCATTCAATGATAATGATGAGTTCTTTATTGGCCATACATATTTGTCAGGTCATACTGCTATGTATTGTTATTATAGTCTGGTCAACTAGGTTTTTTGAGCATTTTCAATCATGAATGCAATGATTATTAAATATAAACCAAGTCGCCTCTCTTCAAAACCCAATCGCTGACTTTTGCTAATGGTTATAAGGTCGTACCAACTGAGTTTAGGCAATATGAAGACTAATCCAAAATTAAATAATGACTGCCTTGCTGATCGTACCACTTGTTTATGATCAGCCCTTCTTTACCTCATTCAAGCCATTCATTTGAATTTATATGGTTTCCACAGGCCATAAACATCTTTGGAGGGTGAACTCTAGATCGATAGAGGGTTTGCAACCTGTTATTATTGATTGTTATCAGCACAAAAACACTGCTGTACAATCTACACTAATAGATATTTCAGTCTACTTTGGAGTTCTAGAAATGGAAATCATTCTTTCAAAGTCAACCCTTTCAATTGCAGCTGTTCATATCCAGCCTCAACTTGATACTCTGTTTATTTGCATAGGCATTAGTTCATTTCCAATTGAGTATTAGTAATTTTAAGTTATTATCATAAGATAATGTATTTACTTAAGTCAAATGTACTTGAACTCTAAATTGTGAAATCGTTGCAAAAATCGGAGATTTATCACCAGTAGTATATTTTATTTCCAAAGATCTTGGATGGTTCACCACCAGATCCTACTTTTCATTGTAATAGATCTTGGTTGATTTATTTGCTAGATCCTATTTTAATTTTCAATACATTTTCCACCTTACAAGGTGTGGATCAAAATTGGGTGAATTTGTCTACCATTTTGGTATTGACGCAATTCTTCTTGCATTCGGCCAATTTGGCTTGATCAGAATTTGCATTCACTATCAGCTAGTTTGGCTCAATCGACTCTATGATTTGCTTATATTGTAAATTGGAAGGCTAGCTGCCAATATCTTTCATGTAATTTCATTGCCCTTATTCTAGTCTTTGTATGCTCTCACCTTGCCCACATCAAGAAATTGGTGATCAAGAAGAGCTACAATTCAAGTGATCGAAACTTTTTATGTGGATTTTTACATAGATCTCACAATAAAGAAAAGAGAGAATTTCAAAACCATTAGTAGATGATTTATTTGCAATTTCTTCACTGCTTTAAAAACCTTCTCAATCCAAGAAAGCTGGGATGATTTCTTCTATTTTTACATATGCACAAAGATCAAGATTTGCAGAAATTGCCACTCCCATTGTTGATAAAAATGAAAGAGCCATACAAGGTTCAGATCATCAGATTTCTAGAGTTGATTTGGGTAAGCAGACAAGGGAAGCTGAGAAGGAAAATGTGCAATCAGTTGTGACAATCATCATCTCCAGAATGGATAAAGACTACAAAACCAAGACACAACTAAAAGAACAAGTTGAACAATTAACTTCATAGATAAAATATCTAGTTGGGCCAATTCAATCTTCACCAGTACCAGTTACTCCGCCCATATCCATATATAATAAAGATGTTTTTGTTGTTGAAGAGACTAAATGCATCACTAAAGCAACAAAACAATGGATGGATGAACTGCTATGACATGTTAGTTTTATGATCAGATGTAATGCACAGAAAATTAATTCAAAATCAGACACAAAACACAGCAGATACCCTGGGAAAACCCTCCTCTTGAGGGAGAAAAACCCAGCAACAATATATCACTTATATATTGATTTATCACAATAATGATCTCCTTACAAGAGGCCGATATGAAGGCCTAAATGCAAGCACCAAAGTCTGATGCAACACAGAATTACAATGAAGTAATATGCTGATAAATCTCAGCCTCCAATAATGCCGAACTTGATCTTGAATGACTTCGATCTGCCTTGAATAAATTCGCACCAAGTAGGAATGAAGTGGAATGCAAGAACAATGAATGAATCGATGCCAAGTGAGATACAATGATGGTGAATATATACAAGATAGGGAGAAGGACGTGACCCTTCAATGAATACAAGTCGGCCTTGATCAAGAAATCGCGCCTCTTACACAAGAGATCGGCTCCCTTGGAAATTGCGCCAATTTGAGTCTTAACAATAATCAGCATTAAATAAAATATTATATGAATTGGACGTGTCTCTTCATTTCATCCAATCGCCATAATATAAATTAAATAGCCTTAGCTATTATCTAATTTATCACATGTAGAAAGAGATCGCTGGAAGAAGACCACGACGCTGCTCTAAACATCAACATGACAGGGGTCAAAGTTTATGATGATGCAATGACTGTACATGATAAAGTCAAGGAGGACTTAAGAGTTATTGGACAAACTAATTAAATGTTCAAGGAAGAATTGCAAATTCATCAATATAACTCTCCTAAAACTCAAGAGATAATGAAAACTGATTTTGAAAGGCTTGTGAATTAAGTTATTTTTGATAAAACAGATCATCCCTTCTTGATAGAGTGGCAAAAGGCATCAAAATTGAGAATTGATCTTCTAGAGGAGGGACTAAAAAAGCTTGAAGCTAACGATTTGAGAACAAAATTAGTGATTGATATTTGTGACCTCATTGAGAAGACATCAGGTTACTTTTACAACGAAAACAAATCAATCAACTCCACAAGTGCTATAGATGATTATTTGGCAGAAGCTATCAACCAAGAGTTGACCAAGCTATCTAGGTTTGATTCTTCTTCCCTCGACAAGTTCATGAAAATGAAATATTTCTTTGGATTTTGATAAGCAATTTGGAAAAAAGCATAGAGTTGCACATCAATTTTCAGATATATATATTTTTCTTAAAAATTTTGCTTCAGCTATATTGAAGGTCCAGATCAAAATGCAATCAAAAAAACATTTAATGCATTTAGTTTTATCAAGAATTGGTTCATGGTACAATAAAAGAAGATACAATCATGACCGAAGAAAATAATTCAAGCAAGGAATTAGCCTCGTAAGAATATGTTGACAGCCATATACATGAAAAATTTGAGTGAAAAGTAATATTTTAATGTATTACTAACTTTGTAATGATTTGATATTAATATATCAAAATGAATTAAAAGCACGTATAAAGTCATAAAATATTGTTATTATTTGTATTCTTCGTAACTACCTTGCGGTTATTAAGTTGGATCTATTATTTGGGGAAAGCATCATTGTAAAGAACTTTTTAACTTTTGACAAATTTTGCAAATGTTGCATGGCAAAAGTAAAGAGACTTTGAACTTTTTCAACTTTGGGAAATAATAAAGCTTCATATCAGAACTTTGAGTCTTATCATATGCTTAGTATTGTGTCTTTTTTTATGTTAGATACAACTGTTATTTTCTAGAATATCCTCTTACAATCTGCAGATTTGATCATAAGTTTTATCTGAACATTATAAATTATTTTCTTTGTGTGCAGTTAATCAAAACTTGTATTCAATTTGGTTAATCTCACACTCTTATTTTATTTTCTAGATTTGTAAGCATTTTTTAATACAATTTGCAAAAACCCTAAAAACCACCAAATGCAAAGTTGTATAGTGTACAGCCTTAGCGTAGTTCTCAGTTTTGCCTTTCAATAAAGCAGCCTCACCATCTACGGGTGGGATTTTTCCCCAACTGATGGTGAATTGGAAAGTGCCAATTCACTTACCAACAGTCTTCTAGGTTCTAACCTATCACAAAACTAAACAAGGTTCTTCATTTGGTACAATATGAACTCACATATACTCTGCATTTGATAATAAAGATATTTAACAATTGTCAGCTATGACTTTACTAAGGAAAGATTTTCATGACAGATGAAAGAACGCATTACAATTATAACTCCCTTGATACTAATTTATGCTTCCACCTGTTTTGGTTCAACTTTACCAAAAAAGAGCTTATGCATAGAAAAAAAAACTTACATATTGGAAGAAAACCCTTGCCTTTTTGTCTTTGTTTGTTCATTCAAATAAAACATACATTTGTTTCAAGAAAGCGGATTAACATTGAACCAGTCTGTCTCTCAAACTTTAGTCAACTTTGATTGCCCTAAATTGAAAATTTTATCTGAAATAAGTTCTTTATTGACTACATGCTTTGGCATGCTTGATTGAGAATACTCTATACATGAATTTTCTCATTTTCTTCCCAGATGTTTTTCTCAAGCATATTTTACACTGTTAATTAATTGGAGCATAAATTAGATATTGTAATTTTGTAGGATATTTAACCATGTGTATTAATCTCTTCGATGACCTATTTCCATGAGTATTAATTTTGTCTATGATTGCATATAAACTAGCAATAACCACAAAGAAAAAAAGCACCTCAAAGGAATTTAAGTACCGAAGAGAATAGAAGTGCTAAAACATCAACCCAGGGACTTCACCCCAAAGCGTGCTCTGAATTGACAAAGCTCTTGGTGCATGTAATGCCCTTAGAAGCCTCCCTTGTATCACACCTATTAGTAATGTGGGATAATCACAGTCTAACACTTCTTTAGTTTGTTGGCTATTTAGATTTTCTCAAAACCTCTCGTAATTTGATTTTTTAAGGAATATGCCTACTATTTCTTTTTCCATACAACATCTAAAGGAAACTTGTGCAACAATTCAAGTCCCGATGTCCGAAAAAATGTGTTCTCTCAAAATTGGATGCAATGTTTACAAAGTTGCTTAGTAACTGTGGATTATTTTGATTGACACTCTTCTTTTTGGACGCAATGTTTACAAAGTTGCTTAGCAACTGTGGATTATTTTGATTGACACTCTTTTTTCCGAAGGCCCGGTCGTTATCAACTAACAAATAAAACTTTCTTGACAATTGTATCTGCAATTTCTGAAATCTGCTCTCTAGCCAGATTCAATGGTTGTAGTTGTTTTAGTGGAATCCAATGGCCTAGTAAGTTACCAAATCCTGACGGACCCAGATTTTTCAGATATAGCAAATCAATCAGATCCATTCAAACATTTTTTTTATTAGTTTTCAATTTTTCTTTTCTCCAATATAAAAATTAGTTTTTCTGCAAACCTACATCCTACCTACCTCCCTTGCTGTTGAGTCCATCAATTAAAATTTAGCATTTGTTCATGTTAATTATTTTAATATACATATATACCTTTTATCTATATTAGATTTCCGAAATTGTGGATTTTTCCCTTTCCTATATGAATACAGATTTCCAAGCTTGGTAACTATGCCAACACATGTCAAAAAAAACTTAAAGTTGAAACAAAATACTATGTATTCTAGGTCCTAACCTGTCCAAGAACTGCCCAAGGTTCTTCATTTGGTACAATACGGACTCGCATATACTCCGCATCCCTTATTATGTTATCTGCACGAAAATGCTGCAAGTAATCTGCCTGCTCTCTTGCAGATGAAAACTGGGAAAGTGAAGACGCAGTTAAAGGAGTTGACAAGCCTGTTCCCCGCTGCCACAACAGAAATACAATCATGTGCTTCACAAATTAGATATCCCTTCAGACCCTACAAAAACTTCCATTCAAAAAATCTTGAAACAAGACATCTCTCTACCGTGCCTGATCTAACAGAATCACACGGTATTCTTCACAAGCTTTCTTCAGCCATCCACTTGATTGCTGTGGACGTGGACTTTCAAAGCCTGGCCCTCCTTGCAAGTACAGTAGATATGGCAGCGATTTGTCTTCTTTTCCCGCTGAGACAAGAAATAACAAGAGATAAATAACAAAGGTAACTAATTGCATTCATTTCAAAGCTAAAACTATAACATTGACTTTGTTAGTTGTGAAAAGGAAGCAAACTGCTAGACTAGCGTTGTCCTAGGAGATTGGTTCTTTGTTGAACTGTAGAACACTAACAACCGAGATGATCGTTATAATTATTAGGCAGCCACATCTACATATACCCATCTCCACAAAGTACAGTATACCACCAAGAGTACATGGCGGTCGGAAAAACCTTTCAAACCCCATAAACCAATATATAGGAGAAAAAATGGCAGTACAGAAATCCATGACTAGATATAAAAATCAATATGTCAAACAATTCAGTTTCAATTTACGCAATGACAAAAACCCACCAATCTGAATTATCCTAATAATGGCAATATCAAGAGACCACTATTAGTGAACCAAGCCATAAACTAAGTAGCCCACGAGATAAAACCTACACCCAAGTCAATCAAACATGCCCACATGAACCAACCGCTTCAAAGATACTCACACTGATGGCATACAAACACGACTGAAACTAAGAGCAGTTATCTGAAACCACTGGAAAAATTAAAAAAGAACAAGAAAGAGAAACATACCACCAACAACTTCCCTTGCAAAAACAGTTATCAAAGCGTCTCCAGAAGATTTGTAATCTAGGGGTACAGAAAACCTGTGATCGCGAATATGCAACTCTGGCAGGGAATACCAACTTCCCACTGTATGGCCATTGCCATTTGTTTGAACTTTCTCCATGGATGTAGATATATTTCTGCCCCAACACACTCAACTCAGACACCAATACTACTCAGCCAAACTTATTTAAAACAAGTGCCTGACTAGAATAGTTTGAATGGAATTTTCGTTGCGTGTTTTTAAATTCATTAAAATGAACATGCAACTAAGAAAAGAAAATTTGAATTACCTAGTACCTTGTTGAACTGTTATATTTCTGAGAAGTAGAAGATTTCGTTGCAAGCCTCCGTTTGCTATTTGTTGAGATTAAGGGAAAAGATTTTCTTGCATGGAGGAAGAATCCCCTTGGGCGTAGAGTAGGTGTAGTGATGGCACTAATATAATAAAGTACATGCCCATGGGAAAGGATTTTCATGTCTACGGTTTGTTATAACTAAAGTATTCACCACTGGCGAATCAAATGGAATTTATTACGTGACCAGACCAGTTGTCACATTAGAGAATGTAAGTTTTTCTTATTTTACCCTTTTTCTCTGTTGAGACACCTTAATCTTTCGTCATTTTTCCTCCATTTCACTCGAGGTAGTGTGAACGGATTCGTATCAATCGCATTCCCTACGTATATTACAAGATTTTCGAAGATATGTCGCTGAAACTCCCATGGAGGAAATAGATAGGTTGAGGAAGCGACAAAACCTCTTCACATTCAAAACATTCAAAAACTAAGAATGTGTAAGAGCAATGAACAGTTCAACGGGAGTGTAGGCCTAATCATGCCTTCGTGATCCCAAAGACATTTTTAAGTTTTTGGAAGTTATTTCTAAGAATAATAGTGAGATGATGTCAAGTTACTATGTTATGATGTGCTCATTTTAATTAATGTTGTGGTCAAGATAGAATAGAATAGAATCTGTTGTTTCTGTTTTTCGAGTTTAGTAGAGTCAGAGTGGCACTACGTTATGGAGTGCAAAGCTTATGAGGACATTTGGTATTGTTACTCAAGATTTGCTAAAAGTTAAATCTTTAGTGGCTTTGTTCGAAGAGAAGAAGATTGATAAAACAGCAAGTTACCTGACCAAAATACATAGTAGAAGAAACAAAATCAGGAAAAAGATTGAAAACGACAGTAGGTAGTTTGGTGCAGTGGTTTTGTTGTGTTGGCAAAGGTGGTTTTCCGGTTTCATCTCTTGGGTCCCATAGACTCGCAGGCCTTAATTAAAATCATTCATTCATTCAATGATATGAGAGTTGAATTTAAAAAAAAATATTAAGGCCAAATAATTTAGGAGTAATTTATTTGAAGATTTATTTATTGAGGGAGTGGTTGAGAAAATAGGGAGTTCATTATCAAATTGAATACAATAGATTTTAAAAAGCAAAAAATGATAAAAGTCTATTATCCTATAAACTATCTTTGATCTCATGAACGTAAAAATCTTTTATTCTATTATATTCTAACACTATTTACAATCACTTCCACTAACACTATTTACCGTGTGCATAGTAAGTATAAAGTCATTGACAATTTCTTTTTTACTTTGTCTTAAATTGATTTTGAAAGCTACAGTCCACCTAGAAGGATAGCACATTGCCACTTTAAAAGAAATATATAAAACTTTTGAAGGCCTTATTCTTGCAAGAGGAAAAAGCTTTGTCTCACATCAGTTTTCTAATTAAAGGTAAAGAAGTGTTTTGAAGGGGGGTCATTTCAAAGACTCAAATTAGTTGTGAAAGATAAAGGAGTTGGTTAAAAAGGATGGACATATTCCCACTTTGAACGAATCATACAAAACTTGCAAAAACCTAATATTGTTTGTGAAGAATACAAATAAGTTAATTACAATAGTGAATATGATGTCATCCATAAAGAAATTGCATTGCTGCATGTCTCATTAGTTGAGAAGGATTAGATTATTCAATATTTATAGTTAAAAAGAAATAAATATTTTTTAGTTTTTTTTTTTATATTAAGTTGGGGCAAATTAAAGCAATAAAAAATTAATAATAGTAAAATTATCTTAATTTAAGAAGTTGAATTTTCAAACACTACACAATTATGTTATAGATAGTGATAAAAAGGATTAGGGTATTAAGTTATAAGAATGATTAGGAATATTATGGTATTGACTATGTCTCATGATTTATTTTAGCTCTCAACAAATCAAACCTACAACAACTAAGCCCCAATAAACTATGGTATTAATTGTTCTTCACTTTGGCTCAATATTGCACTTGTAATTTTTATTTGCATACCTATGATTTCAACCTAAAAAATATGATTCTAAGAATGTTTTTTTTTTCCTAAATGCTCTCAACTTGGATAATTTGGACATGTTGGTGCTAATGAACATTGATAGAGTGTATTGTGCTAAGAGATGATGGCAACTAGCTTTCCACCTTTCACTTAGTTAAACCTCAATTCAATGTTTTGGAACAAGTCTATAGGCATGCCAAGGAAATTGTATATGCCTAAATTTTTTCTTATAAATACAATCATTGATGTTATGATCTATTTGATTAGATAATGTTTTTCAAATACTTTAGTGGTGAATGATAGCATATGATCTCATGATGTCATAATGAATTAGAGAATTGTCCTTTTATACAACACCATAACATGCAATTTTGAATATTTCATCCCTAAGTCAATGGATAATAGCTAGTTAGAGGTAAGTTAGCTTGGGATCAAGATTAAATTCAATTTTGGGAATTTGGAGGTAAAAAGTGTAATTGTAGGTTTGATTGAGGATAAGATAAACAAAAGATAAAGATTGATCTAATCCTTGGGATAAGTAGACTGAAGTTCAATCAAGGCTAAAGTTAAAATATTAACCTTCACACAAAAATACACTAATTGCACACTAGGCCATTGTAATTGGGGACAATGAGTCAACGTGGGTCTAGAATAAATGATTAGAAGTGTTAGGGATGCATTTTTCACCCTCTCAAATTGTCCCCACTTTGACTTGCATGTAACCTATTATTACTCATGCATGACGAAGTAACACAACCAACCAACATGAATGCAAATGACAAGCACACATAAAAAGGATAGAGATAGGATAAGTAGACTGAGGTTCAATCAATGCTTAAGTTAAATTGTTAACTTTCACACAAAATATACTAATTGCACACTAGGTTATTGTGTTAGGGATAATTAGTCAAAGTGATTATTAAATAAATGATGAAAAGTGTTAGGGATGCACTTTTCACCCTTTCAACTTGCCCCCACTTTGACTTGCATGTGACGTACTATTAATCATGCATGACAAATTAAACAAGCAACCAACACGAGAGTAAATGACAAGTACATATAAAAAGGACACAGATATAGATGATGATATACACATGCTACTCATAGTGATAGCTACATCTTCAAACCTACAAGCACAAAATTATATGAGTAGTATATGCTAGAAATATGAAATGGGCATAAGCTATTAGGATTTCACCTAGAAAAAAAATTATATAATATGTTAAAATAATGCAATACTTGTTAGATGTTATCAATCAGATATGCGCCCTATGCTAAATTTGCAGAAACTTAACTATCTGCTGACACATGGAAACCTTCTTCAGATGTGGGTGATCTAAACGAAGAAGGAATCTCCAGAGTGAGTTGGTTCTCCGAATCATAATCCTATTCTAAATGATTTTCTGAGGTAAAAGGAAGAAAGATAACTAAAATTAAAACCTAAATCTAACAGATGATTCACTAGAACTTATGAAATTCAGACCTTATCACTCACAACAATCTCTCTATCACAATAGTCCTCACAATCTCATTGGCACATGTTTTCAACTTAAAACCATGTAATTTTGGACAAAAATTCATAACAGCAAGACATATAAGGAGTCAAATTCGAATCACAAAGACATCAGATTGCCATTACAAAATTGAGACAAGAAATGAGAAAGACTCTGCTACTTTATTGAAACTAAAAGAGTGTTTCTATCTAAACTGAGTACAAAACATTTGCAAGCTCTCAGAATGTGTGTCAGAGCAAGAAACAAAAAATCTGAACTAAGAAAATCTCTAAGTTTTTCTTCAAAATATATCTCTCCAAACCCTAATCTGAGCTCAATAGAAAAGCTCAGAAAAAAGCCTCCAAAACTACTCCATAATGTGTAATAAAAGTGGAAAACTCACACTTTCCAAGATGTCAACCCAAAAGGCTCCTAAAAATAGGTTTATCTTGCTTTAAAAGCAAAAAAAAACACCTCATCCTCATCCCATGATTCTCATATTCGCCCAAGAGGAAAACAATCTTTTCTGATTTCTTAGAACTGCTAAAAATAGCAAAAAGAATAAAACAATTTATAAGATATTGTCTTATCTTTTTCTTTACAAGATTTGCAGCTTTAATCTTCTCAATTTGACCTATTTTTTGCAATTAGGATTTAAAAATCTTTGCAAAAATATCACACTTATCTCTCCCTTACAATTTGATTTTTCTTTAAAAAAAATCATAAAAAATACAAGGAAATATCTCTCAATGATTTAATTGATTTCTATAAAATCAATTAAATATAAACTAAGGCATTTTACTTCCCTAAGGCATAAGCGTTGATATTGAACTAAAATACCTTAAGTATTTGGGAATTTGAAATAAATCAAAACCTAAGACATAAAGGTTTAGACTTATGAAGTCTTATGATATCTCCAAAAGCTCGACCTAGGCATGAAAATACATTATCAAAAGATAAATGTTGAAGGCATTAAAACTTAACTTAAGGTGATAAGCCCATAATCGAATTAGGTCAAATGGGAACAAAACTAAACCCAAACCCTAATCTCACTCATTTTGCACTTGGTGTTTTGAAGAGCTTTCTCTCTGCATCTAGCCGCCATCATAGAGTTAGGGTTTGACAGGAAAAGCTTGGAGACTTGGGTTGTCGACTTCTCTATGAGTTGATTCTTCATCTGCAAACAAGAGTAAGTTATTTTTGAGCCATTTCGTGGCTTCCTCTTGTCGTTTTGAAGCAATCTTTTGGCCTCAAGGTCGCGGGCTTGGCATATATTTTATGATATTTCCTTGTGTTTACTTTGCTTTATGTTCTCCCTCTTTGAGGCACCATGAGGGACGTAGTTTGAGGTATTATATGAGGCCCTCAGCCACGGGCTCAAGAGGCTCTTCTGGAGGTGCTTAATGGTAAGCTTTTTTTCTCCTTCGTTCCTCTGTATTTATGTCTCAATACAAGGCTTTATCAAGCCTTTCCTTGGCGAAATTTGAACATTGGGAAGAACAAAACTTGAGGCCATTGTACAGGCCGTAGCTTTAATATGTTCCTAGATGAATTTTCATAAAGAAAACTCACATCCTATGCATTGTACACTCTGATTTTGAGACTTTGTTGGCAAACTAGAAAGGGTTTTTGACCTTGGTGCATTTACGAACCAGAAAGCTTCCTTCAGGCCACGATCTATTCTCATGTTTTCTCATTGTCCTATAAAGCTTTAAAGCTTATACTGTGTATTTCGATGACTCTCATATCTGAACATAAAACCCTCATGTGGGTACTTTGTACTTTGAAAGAAATCCATACATTTTGTGTTTTCTATCAAAACCCTCAAATGGGTTAACTGTAACAAGGAAAAATCTACATTTTAAATTGAAATCATCATATGGGTACTTGTAAAAATGGAAGAAAAAGCAGACCTTTGGGCTCGACCCATGATGCAAAATAGCATTCATTTTCTTTTGATAAAAGACATTTAAATTATAAATACCCACTTCATGAGCTTTGCAGAACTTCATGGTCATGGCCTTTTCTTACTGTATCCACCATTTCTAAGAGCTTAAAGCTTGAAAATGTGCATCTTTGATTATCTTCTGCATTTTGAGTTAAAAAACCCAAAATGGGTACTTTGTATTTCAAAGGCAAAACTGTATCTAAAGTTGAAAACTCCATGTACTGTAACTTGCTTACTTTAAGATGGAGAATGATTTTCAGGAAGTTTTCCATTCCTCTATTTGCAGATTTACACTCTCTTTCATTGTTCTTCTATTGAAGTAAAACCAAACAGCATCTCTTCCTTTACCTTGTACCAACTGTAGTGACATGGATGTTCTTGTAGGTTGCTTCGATGCTTGCTATCATTCATTCCATTTACTCAAATGCTTTAGAAAAATGTGCATTCTCAACTCAAAACTTTCATGGGATAAAACAATGCTTCTTTTTTGGTTCATATGTTCCCAACTTGTTCCTGAACATAACCAAAATTATTCCTTTTGATATTTGTACTCAAATAGCTTGACAATGCCAGTCTACTTGTTCCTCGACACTCCTCATGCATTCTAATGATTAAATGAAACTACTGTAAATCCCTTTTAATCCTTCCATTCTGCAACTTGATTTCGTGAACTTTATATGTATGCATGTTCACTATCACCATTAATGACATGAAACACCTGCAAAATTAGAAAAGATCACCATGGAATAGCATGAACCAAGATGAAAAAAACACATGGCAGCAAAGATGCAATCAATTTTGACAGTATTGAAAAGGTGCATTTTAGTTGAATTGAGTTCACTGAGTTCATTGTCCACTTGTAATTCTCATTTCGTTGTTCAAACTTGATTGTTATGAATTAACAATGTACTTGATTGCTTTGATAACTAAAATTTGTTTTACTCCTTTGTGAATGGCTCAGATGAGCATAATATTGTATTTCCTTACTCAGCCCACTTTCATGTTTAAGGGGCAGCATGTCGAGTTCTACCCTTGTGGGAGCCCATTTTACTCCACATGCTTTTATGTCTTCATGAAATGATCAACTACATAGCTTTTCCTATACCTGCACATGGAAACAAACAATGTTAGATGAAACAATACATTATTATGATGTTTCCTTTTCTGCTTTTGTCCAACTCCTGTTCTCTCAATTGTTTCAACGTATTATTAGCAGCTTTTACATTATTGTTGGTGATTCATATAGGGATGTTCATAGTCGGAGCTCTAACAACCCTTCACTTCTCTTACAAGTCGATCAGAGCTCGAGGACGAAGGATGGTGCACCACTTCTACATCGACCAATAAGCATCAGGAAATGATGATTATGTTCATGCTTATGTGTCTTCCTTTCTTACATCTTCAATAGTGTAGCATGCTTCTCATGACTCATTGTTATGGTTACTTCCACAGCTTGTGTGGAACACTTTAATTTCCTTCTCGTTTCCATTCTGAAAAGAAATGCATCAAAATGAAAACTGCACAATCATTTGTATTTGCAAACAAATGAAATATTGTTATGTGAATAAGCATTGTGAAATAAATGAAAGCAATTGTTATGCTTTATCATTTGTATTATGTTTTGTACTTCACTTATGCTGCAAAACTTTGAGTGATAACTCTAAAACTCTGTTCTCTGAAATAATTGCATAACTGGAACTTCATAAATCTGATACAAGCAGCAATTTAAACATATGCATAAATTAATTGAACTTCCACTCTAAGATAAATCCAATTAATTAGCTCTTCCAATTGAGCTATAGTGAAAATTGGTAACATTAGGATAGTGTGATATTTAATTACAATCTTAATGTATTATTTTTTGTGCATCTCCAAAAATCTTGGAATAGGTACTTGAACACTCATGGTGTTGAGAGATATTATTATTTTATTCATATTCTCCTTGTTGACTTGGAATATTAATTGTAATGGCATTTGTGAAAAAGGTGGAATTGATGGTTATAAATCTATTTTTAGTGAATTTCTCAACTTAGGCACTAGAATTAAGTAGTGAAGCATCTTTCCATATGAGTTGGATGGTGGATTTGGATACCTATCTTGGGATCTGAGCCATTTTGGAGGAGTTACAAGTCAAAGATGTTATCTATCATTAGTATAAACATTACTTTTGTCATATGTGGCTAATTGGGAGTTACTTTTACCATTCTTAGAATAGTCTCTTCATTTTAAACATGGAATTTTTTTAATTTTACTATTTTTATGGTACATTGTTTTGGGAAATGATGAGAGGAAAAATACACTCTCGTTGTTCACAAATTCTTAGTCATAAATTCATAATAGAATGGAAAATAATCTACCCAAAGATTGTAACAACTGATACTATTTTATTCAAATTTATGATTCTATAATCAAATTATCAAATTCCACAATTACATAATCATTTGCATTGACAATTTCATTTGTCAATCAAATTCATTTTTTTAATTTCAAATTTACATACAATAGAAACTTTAGTTTGCATTCTTCTCTGTTATCCTATCAATTATGTTGCCTTCAATCTATCTTGCAAATAACTTATGCTTCATCTATTACATTCCTTCTTCATTTGCTCTGTATTAACTCCTCCTTTGATCATTAGTTATGTCTTCATCCAAAATTGCACACCCCATCTCTCATATTATTTTCTTTTAAAACTTCACACGACCATCATTATGGTCTACGACCCATGTGAATTCTCTTCACACTATATATTGTGTAATAGTTACTATCATCTTATGGGCACGACTTATGTGTACAAGATTCTGCACAACCCAAAGTTATTATATCCACTGCCATCCCTCTTTATTTCCTGTGTGAATGAATGAATGAATGATTTTAATATTGTCCATGAGACCATCAACCTATGGGGCCCAAGAGTTTGATCTTTAACCATTTTCAGGTTCCTTTCCAAGTCTGCTCTCCTATTATGAATCTTGATCAGGAAGTTGGTCGTCTTGAGGAGCCTTGCCTCTTTAAAGAGCTCATTTAGATTATCCACCTTCAAGTTGCTCTCATAATGGTTACAAATGTCTTCATAAGCTGCACACTCGAAGATAAAGCGACATTCGGTCTCAACCACCCCCTTGCTGTAGAAAATACAAATTCTTTGCTCCCACTCTTCCTTGGGGACAGTCCACCTACCTATCTCACATCGAAGATGATGAGACCCAGTCCTTAGCTGTGCAATGAGAAGCCTCGCCTTACCTTTAATTGGGACCCTTAGGTAGTATTTTTCGTCATGCTCCCACATGGGGTTGAACTCTTTGATATGATGTGCTTTTTTGCGACCAAGCTGCCTAGCCCACATAGCAACTCTAAACTTTTCGAACACAAATTTTTTTTATCTCCCCATTAGTATTAGGACATTTGTGTAATTTAATGTCCCACTTTCTCAACCAATTGTTATTTTGTTTCATCCAAGTCTTCTTCCTATGGTTTAGCTCCTCTTCAACAACCATTTTCGGCCAGTGTTGCATATCCATGTTTTCAACTTTTTTTAAATAACTTATTAAGCGGATCACCACCGATGCCTCCATCGGAAACATCCCAGCCTCAACCAAAAGAATCTCGTAGGGAACCGAAGATTTTAATTTGATACTAGTAGTGATTAAGTGCTTTTGAATTATTTCAAGCTGCCTCCACTTGTGGCTTGACATGCTACTTCCCCAACTTCGCAACCATAAAGGACAACCAGCGTAACCAACTGACCAAAAAGGGTTTTCTTGGCCTTCCAATCCCATAACTCTACTATCCTACACCTATTCTACATCAAGTAAGAAGCTCTCCAACCACCTTGAATCCTTTTCATTCTACATGTCTCCCAACTGAGCCTATCGTGAAAATCAATACCCAAGTACTTGTATTCTTCCACCACCTCTAAAGAACTCCCCTCAAAAATAAAATCAACTTGTTGTTTCTTCCTTTTCAGAGAGAAAACCATAACTTTGGTTTTACCAGTGTTCACTTGCATCCCAACCTCTTGACAAAAGAGCTCAAGAACCTTTAAATGCTCTCTTAAACCAAGGGTAGTTTTAGCAATTAGAATAAGGTCATCTGCATATAAAAGTAACTTCGCCACATAACCAACAAATTGAATGCCCTCCCCAACAGTTTTGTTTAACCAATCTTCAAGCTTATCAATATACAACCCAAACAAGGTGGGAGATAAGGGACATCCCTATTTGACTCCAATGTCACTACCAAAGCACTCAGACATACCGTCTTTGGTTCTGATTTTAGCTCTAACCTGCTCTTACAACCTATAGACAGTCACCCTGAATTCATTAGGAATCCTAAGTTCCTCCATTCTATTCCAAAGTTTGTCCCTAGGCATAGTGTCAAAGGATTTTTTGAAGTCCACGAAGCAGCAAAAATCTTCTTCCCCTTGAATGTCCCACACTTTTTCAATGAAGTGCCTAAGCGTGATGCAATGATCTATAGTAGAGTGCCTTGGCCTGAAGCCTGCTTACCCTTTTTCCCTTTTTCCTTCTTTTTCAACCCAACTACTGTGTGATCCTTCCAAGCACACCACTTATGTTTCTCCCCTCTCATAACCAATCTACAACCTCGCTTTTCTTTTTTTCCCTCATGCCTCTAACCACCACTCACTTGCTAGACAATGCCAATCCTATTGATCATGGGTAACTAAATTTCAATCACTAATTTTCCTCCCTTTTCCTACTCTCGTGCTATAATCTCTTTTTCCCACTAAAATATAATTATTTCCTACCTTCTTTATCAACATGGATAACTCAGCATAATAAAGTTTCATTTTGTTTGAAGAAAAAGCTCATAACTGCTTGCCCATGTTCCATAAAACAAGTCAAAAGTCGCACAACAAAATGGAAAATAAAAATAAAATCAAAATGTAAAATCTCCTACATCAGGAAACCATTTGTGGTATTCCTCTCTCATTTCTCTATAAATTAGAGGGATAAGATAGTAGTTTCGTGAGGTTGTTTTACAAGTACATAGGTGCTACCAAAATGTTGTCAATTAAAGGGAGTTAAAGTGTTACATATGTAATTTCTACTTGAAGATTAATATATTTTTGAGCACACAATCTACTGAGAGGGGAGATGAATCAATAGATCTAATCAATTTAAAATTCTTAACTTTTGCTATAGATATTAGAGTATATGATTCTTTCAATCAGACCCCACATAAGAAAAATAAAATATAAAAGCATAAAGCACACAAGACGACACTAGATATACATGGAAAACTCAAGATGGGAAAAACCATAGTGAGAATGCTTGTTTGGATTTACTGTCCAAATCATGCCTCACAAAGCAGAAATATACTAAATTTTATACACTAAACTAGGCACCAACCTACCAGAGACACCAATCCCCTATTGTGCTCGTAGACACCAACCTACTGGAGACATCAGTTCTCAATCTAAACAATATAGTAGGTAGAACACCAATCCTACCAAAATACAATGACAAATCTTGTGGATATTCAATGTAAACTCATACATGTACTAGAGTCATAGCTGACACTCTTCCTCACTGCAAATGATTTTCTAATATAGGCACACACACTAAAATGCAACTCTTCCTTTTATCTTCACCACCTTATCTTCAATTTGCAACAATAACCAACTATTTTTCACATAGGTGTAATTCTAATTCACATTCAGATACACACTAACACATACAATGCATTTGAACATATGAAATATATACATGACATTACATTAACACTCTTCCATGTTGACCATGTTAGAAACCAAGATTTGAAATGCACACGAGAAAAGCCTTCCACAGAAGAGAAAAACAGAAAAAGCAAGAGCTATTGCAAAAAGATGTGCAAAATAATATTATTCAGGAATTCATAATTACATGAGATGATTTTCTTTATAAAAGAAAAGTATGCATAACCATAATCTTATCTTGAGCAACAAGATAGCTCAACAAGATAAGGATGAGAATAATTAACCTAGGAATTAAAATATTACCTAAGTAAAGTTATGCAAGTGCAATTAAATATTAATTACACTAACACCCCCCCATAAGTGCAACTTAGGGAGACTAAGAAAGCATGCACCTAAAACTAAGATGAATGCAAGAAAGCATGAATGGGTCCCGACAACAAGGCCTGATCAGGTACCCATGTACAAATGCAATAATGAGGTAGAGAAGGAAAACCCAGTGGGACAAAACCCCCCTACAATGAGATGACTATTGCAAAGAAGCACTGGAAGAACACTGGAACCGCAATCTGACAAGCAAGGAAAGATACGTTTGTCTACAAGAAACCAAATCAGAATCATAATAATGTGACAGCAGACCCGATGCCACAGAACACTGGAAAACTCACAAACTAGAACAACCCTGGAATCTGTGAAGCAACAGTAAATGATATGATGACATAATTTGGAAACCATGTATCTCGATGTCGATGCCAAATTGAGACTAAAAATCTTCCATAGGAACAAGTACCATAAAGACTCTGGAACATTAACCATAAAAACATGGCCCTCAAACTGAGAAGGATCTGAACCAATGCAGATCAATAACCATAAACTCCCAATCTAAAGTATGAACCGATGTGAATCTGATATGTGTCAAGCAAGAGCAAGATGTGGCCAAAAGAAACTAAGAAACCAGATATAACCCATGCGAGCTATCATCAAAACAATATGAAGATCAAAGTGCATGCACACTCTAATCAGATTATTATGCAAAAAACCCCCCTGATGGAACTTTATCTCAGTTCATTTATTACAATAACCCAATGATTGTAAAAGGAGAGAATTCAAACATGCATAAACAAAAAATAAAAATAGACCTCATATCTGTGTAGAGGATTGAACCAACTTTCCAACGCCGCAAGAATGGCGAAAAACGGATAAGCGAGTCAAAAGATATGTCTCTTGGAGTGAAAACAGCAACATGCGACTTCCGAGGCTGAAAAAGGCATCAAAAAAGAAAACCAAAAATTCACACTTCCACCATTGCGAATTTCGTCGAACCAACTTTCTGACGATATCTCGTTTGTGAAAAAAGGCCCCCGTTTGCCCAAGTTATGCCAAAAAGAAAAAAAGCCTTGTAAAAGGGCACTTCCAGCACTAACTAGGAGCAAAACATCAGGCACTTTTGGTTCAGCCCTCAGTCTTGCATAAAACCGACCACTGTAGGGGCTTAAGAAAATCCGCCAAGGTTTTGATGCGTAGCTCCTGGTCCTTAATAGGACCGACGTGGTGGCTATGGACCGACGGGGAGCTGAAACTGGCTCTCGGTCGCGTGATGTGACCGTAGTGGGCTCGGAAGAAGCCCTTAGGGGCTGAACGACATGAGCGGCGTGCGGGTGGAGGAGGTCATTGGGCGGCGAGCTGGCAAAGCTCTGGTGGCCACTCAGCAGCAGACAGGTGGTGATGCACATTTGAACTATGAGCGCAAAAAACTGTGCTATTTTTTTTTTTTTTTGAAATTTGTACCTCAAAAAATGTGCCTAGGGGCCGTATGGCCCTCGAACAATTTTGTTTTGCCTCCCCAGTCGACTATGTCCAAATTGGACAAATATTATATGAAAATAGGGGTTTTTGGGCACTGCGAATCCAATGGCAAGGTCCGTTTTGGCCCAAAATTCCCAAAAAATTAGGCGACCCCCACATCTCTCAGAAAAATCACCCAGCTTGAAACTCTCGCAGATCTGGAAAACAGTGACCAAAATGAATGAAATAAAAGTCATTTCTAACTTTTTCAAGCGCTCTGAATCCAATGGAAAACCCCGATCTGATCCAAGACGCTTCATAAATATGCTCAAGGAATAAAACCTTTGAGGAACCCCGAACGTGCTCTGCATTGAAAATCTTCAAAAAAGCTGAGAAGGGGCTGCAAATCGAGGCTCTGATACCATGTTAGAAACCAAGATCTGAAATTCAAATGAGAAAAGCCTTCCATAAAAGAGAAAAATAGAAAAAGCAAGAGCTATTGCAAAAAGATGTGCAAAATAATATTATTCAGGAATTCATAATTACATGAGATGATTTGCTTTATAAAAGCAAAGTATGCATAACCCTAATCTTATCTTGAGCAACAAGATAGCTCAACAAGATAAGGATGAGAATAATTAACCTATGAATTAAAATATTACCTAAGTAAAGTTATGCAAGTGTAATTAAATATTAATTACACTAACAGGCTAGGGGTCCGCAAATAGCTAAGATGACATAAGGTGGAGCTAAATTCAATTTACATGAAACATGTAGTAGGTTGGTCCAAAAACAAATTTTCTTGCCACCAAAAGAACATGATACAGTGCACTACCATAGGAACCTTAAGCAGGTCCTATCTTATCACTGCACACAAGGTTTGAATTCTATACACTACTAGTTGTTACCCACAGCCTTGAACTCCAACTCATTGACAAACATACACAAAGAACCTTTTGTCACTTCAATCTTTTTGCATGTTGAACATATCCTTTATAAAATTGGGAATATGATAGAACTGTAGACATACTCTCATCTGAAGTCGTAGAGAAAAACTATATTTTTGAAAGAAATGCTAACTATAATTGTATTTCCAGAGAAATCTCTTTCCCCTAAGAATTGAACTGAAAAATATTGATACAAACTTCCAAACCACCACTTTCATAGAGAATAGATGCAAGCATGATATTACAAGCATACAACACTCATACACACACTCCTCAACAACTAATAATGCATATTTCTTGATTTTGCATCTTGACAGTAAAACTACCAACATAGAACAAACTGAGCTTCTAACATCAATGACATTATTGATAGTCTTTGACATCAATGGCAACCTATGTTCAACAATATCCCCCTTTTATCATTTATGGAAAGCAAAAAAATATTGGGCCACCAAACCAGTCAGCTACACATGAAGATATTTCTCCCCTTAAGTATGATTTCTCCCCCTTGGAAGATGTTAGAATTTTGAGTTCACTCTCTCCCTCAGCATTTTGATTTCACTCTCTCCCCCTTTAACATAAATTTCAAAGGTCAACACACTTTCTCCCTTACTGATACCAATCTTTGTAAACACATCCTTCAAGCCATAGGACAATAACTTCAAATCTGGAGAAATATGAAGCATTTCTTTGAACCTCACAACCAACAGCAACACGTTCTTCATTCTATTGATTCTAAAAACTCCTACAGTAACTTATATGATTTGAAAATAGGAGCATACATGCTTCACTTTCCTTAGAAAAATTTCCAAACCGTATAGCTAAATCTGCAACTACGAAGAAATGTGGAGCATTTCTTGAAACTCCTTCAGTACAACTCCCCCTAAGTTCATACTACCTTACTTCTGAAAAACATTCTGCAAGACCACCAAGGCTTCTTGCAGTAGGGAAACCAAGTTCCCCCTCACCCTATGCTTCCTCTTGATTCAAGAGGAGGGAGCAACAACTCCTAGCTTCTACCAAAGAAACTCAAATGTCTCTTTAGGAAGTGGTTTTGTGAATATATCTACTACTTTCTCCTTTGTCTCAACATACTCCAACTTTACCTCCTTTTTTGCAACCTTCTCCCTCAGAAAATGATACTTAATTGCAATGTGTTTTATCCTTAAGTGCATCACTAAATTCTTTTAAATGTTTATGGCACTAATATTATCACAAAGAATAGAGATAGGTTCATCAAACTCAATCTTCATCTTCAAATTTTGCTTCATCCATAATACCTGAGTACAACATGATGTTGCAACAATGTATTCTGCTTCTACTGTAGATAAAGAAATTGGGTCTTGTTTCTTGCTCAAAAAGGACACCAAACTATCACCAAGAAAGAATTCTCCACCACTTGTGCTCTTTTGATCATCTATGCTTCCTGCCCAATCTACATTTGTGTATGCAGTTAAAGTGAAAATTTCACTCTTTGGATACCACAGTCCAAAATCCACAGCAACCTTCAGATATTTGAATATTATCTTCACTACTTTAACATGAGTTTCTTTAGGTGTTGCCTAAAATTTGGCAACCATTTCAACTGTTTGCATTATATTTGGTCTAGATGCTATCACATATAGAAAATTGCCAATCATAGATTTGTACAAAGTATGATTTTCTAGAGCAGATTCATCATCTTTACTCAACTTGCATCATGTAACCATAGCTATTCCTACCAATTTGTAGTCTTCCATCCTAAACTTATTTAAAATTTCCTTTATGTACTTATTCTGAGAAATAAAAATGCATTTTTTTGATTGTGCAATCTACAACCCAAGAAAGAAAGATAATTCACCTAGCATAGATATTTCAAATTCATTCTGCATTGCCTTCTGAAACTCCTTGCACATGTCTTCACTGCTAACCCCAAAATGATTCCATCTATATAGACCACAACTATCAACAGTTGATCGCCTTTTGTTTTTATGTACATATTACTATCTGCACTTCCTCTTTGGAATCCCTAATGTTGTAAGTATCCATCTAATCTTAAATACCAAGCTATGGGAGCTTGCTTGAGTCCATATAAAGCCTTCTTCAATTTACAAACATAATCCAAATTATTAGAATATTGAAACCCTTTTGGTTGTTCAATGTAGACTTCTTCTTCTAATTGTCCATTCAAAAATTTCAATTTCACATCCATCTAGTATACATTGAAATTCTTGAATGTTGAAAGAGATGAAAACATCATGATTACTTCCAGTCTTCAATCTTGCCTTCAACCTAGGAATATCCTTTACACACAAGTCTTTCCTTGTTTCAGATCACTTCACCTTATTCATTTAGCTTATTTCTGAAAACCCACTTGGTTCCAATCACATTCTTCCTTTAGTTCTTGAGACAAGTTCCCAAGTTTCATTCTTCATGACCTGATTCAATTCTTCCTCCATAGCTTCTATGTAGCCTTTCTCTTTGCTTGCTTCTTTATATGACTTAGGCTCTATCTTTGACAATAATGCAAAGTGTACTTGTTCACTTGCTATCTCAAGTCTCTTTTAAGTCTGAACCCTACTATCTTTGTCTCTTATAATCTAGTCTTCAATTTGATTCTTCTAAACATACTTTGTTGGAGTTTTTGTAACAACTTCTTTTGAGTCTTCAATACTGTTGTGAATTGGTTCTTCATCATCTTCTACTTTTGGAATACCAGTAGACTAAATTTTTTCATCAACTCTCACATTTTCACTTTCTATAGTCTTCGTCAATCTTTTGTTATAACATTTATATGCTTTACTTCTTAAATAATAACCAAGAAAAATACCTTCATTAGATCTGGAATCAACCTTACCCAAGTTTTATTCATCTCTTTTGATGTAGCACTTGCTTCCAAATGTTCTGAGGTTTTTGACTAATGTTGGTCTTCCTCTCCATAGCTTATATGGTGTTTTATCATTCTTGCATATGACCTTAACTTTTTTCAAAATGTATACAACAGCTTGAGTGGCTTCTCTCCAGTATATGTCTAGTAGATTTGCTTAACATAACATTGTTCTTGCCATCTCCTGTGCAGTCTAGTTCTTTCTTTCTGTAACTCCATTTTGTTGTGAAGTTCTAGGAGTATAGAATTACCTTTGGATCCCATTGTAACATACTAACCCTTCAATGAAGTAAAAATTTCTAATTTTTCACCAAACGAGTAAATAAACTAAGTAACAAGCCATTGCAATAAAAAAAATATTTTTCTTTATTGATAATTTCTAATCAAGATGCATAGCATATTACAACATGGATTCCTTTTCATTTCTTAAAATACATCAATGTAAGAAAGCATGCATTTACATACATAGCTCAATGAGCTTTAGAACAAATAGTTGTAAGACAGTCCAGGATCCTTCCTTTCAAATCTTGGTTATTTTGTCTCCTGTTGTGAAGGAGAAGCATCACTTAGGTGCTTTTTTCCAACCACAGACTCATAATACGGTCCCCCACACATCTATCATTTGATAGATGGCCCTTCCCTTCGACAAAGAGATTGGTAGAGTAATTGATAACGACAACCAACTAAGCATAGTGTTGTGTCCTACAAAACTATATCCTTGTAATCCCACAATCTAGAACTAGCATGTAATACTGTATCACGGTGAACTGATAGTGTAGTCTTGATAGTCACACAATCTAGAGTGGAGTCTCGAACATTCACACTACTTTTTCCAAAGTGGTTCTCATTCAATACTTCGAATGAATTCATCTATCACATACACTACTCAGGGTTGATTTTACTTAATGCTATCTTAAGCTACGCATAGGTATTTCCTTTAGTGGATAGTCCATCATCCCAAATAACCTATCACCATAATAATCTACATGGAATTAACCTACTTAACTAGTAAGTACACAAGCTAGGTATTTCCTCAATGGATAGTCCATCATTTCAAAGATAACCTATATACTTGGATTAACCCTACTTACACGTAAGTACTTAAACTCCCTCCCATATTGGATTATCTATCCTAGGAGTAAGCACAAGCTTTCCTAGTTAATTCAATAACTTAACTAAATACACCATATGTGTTTTTCATGTTCAATCATACCTAGTATAGAATACCTATGATAAACACCCATCTACTTGTTAGAAATGAAAGCAACACTACTTCAATGGAAATCTAATTCAAAATAAATTATTCTCATCTTTTAAGTGTGCAATAACAATGGAGATTGTAACATGAAATTGAAACTATGCTTCACAAAGATGCAAAATCAAAAAACTTAACACATAACACAATGACACAGTATTTATCATGGAGAAAAACCTTTTGGGTAAAAAAATCCACACAGAAAGAGGCCCAATGTTTGTATTAATCTGTAAAAGATTTTACAATACAATAACACCACCAATCTCTCCTTCAGTCTTCAATCTGACAACACCTGAGTACCTAAAATATATATTGTAGCAACAAATACATGGAAAATACTTATGGAAAAGTTCTCTAACTCATCCTAGGCGTTCACCTTCTCTCTCATGAGATTCCTCAACATGCAAACATTAAATGCCATCTTACAAGCACCTTCCACTTGTCCAAAAACAACCATGCAAAGGTTGGAAACCCAAGACTAAATCTAGCCTCTTACAACATCTTATGATGCATCATAACCGTCATAGATTCCACAAAAGAGTATCTTTCCAAGATATAAACCTTGGGCTAAACATAACAACTTACAACTCATTAATATGTGTCATAGTGTCATAGAATCTTATGACAACTTGGAGCTATCATAAATTCTTTACATGCACCCACTAAACATTATGACATGTGTCATACATGCTAAAAATAGTAGATTCTCTCAAGGTGGTGCCTACACATTAACTTTGAGTTTTTACATTTGCCAATAGTAAATGGCACTCTGTAATTACCTCTAGTGACTCCGAAATTACCCCTATTAGTGAAACTAGTTTATCTCCTCATGGATAATTACAAAATTACAAATAATAAATGGAATAAATACAATATTGGGATTTACAAGGTTAATGGCACCTTATCCCAAAAATCCTACTATGGAGTACTTAAAAACACATTATGAAAACAACATAATAGCTTCAATTTTCCTTTTTAAAATAATCTAATTTCTCTAATGCATATACTGGAAAAGACATCTCAACCATGCATGCAAGACACATCATTCAATAGTAAAATAACAAAGAAGAAGAGATCCCCATGCCTATTATCGCTTATCCAAATCAAATGGTAGCAATGCAACCTTTTCCAATAGCAACAAGCTTAGTAAACAACTTCTCAGCTTCTCAAGAATGTCACTATAAACTCTAACTCTCAAGTTGATAGCTTACCCCTCTCAAAATATAATCTCCTCTCAAACTATATGAACTCACTTCCTTTCTCTCTCTTAATGCAAAGAAAAGTATGGCTGGAAAATATAGAAATATGAATTGCAAAAGATGTATTATCTTATGAAAGAATGTGTCCCTTCCAAATGAAATGGTTCAGCTATTTATAAAGCAATTTGATCACCTCAAAGCCTACAATTTAGGCATGTGAATGGAAAACAAGCTCCATGCAAAGCAACACATGAAACATATCAGAAAGGTGGCGATTTCTTAAGCTAATACTCAACATAATCACCTATAGGTCGACTTGTTTAGTGACAACAATTTGAAGACTCATTCAATCTGCATATGCATAATTTGAATTGCCACAATGAAAATACATCTACAACAACTTAAATTCAAAGGTGGCACTATTTCCATTATCTCTCATATTTGGCACGGTTAAACTACCAAAAGAATCAGTCAACTTCCATTTTATGACAACAAGTTCCCATGAACTTCTTAGAGGATGAATCGAATTGAACATGTAAATACATTAGACAAAGTCAAGGTTGGTCTTAATTATGGCGTTGACCAAGTCAAGCTTTTCATTGACAGTAATACAATGTCATAAATCATGTGTCTTCTGAATGATAATCGATTTTCTCAAACAGTCATAAGCTATTAAATCGGCCTCATTTGACATAGTCAATAATGACTATTATCGACCTCCATTCACATAGTCTCTATTGACTATAACAACCTTTATAAATCGACTTCTATTGAATAAGAGATAGTCAAATTCTAATAACATATATATTATATTAAATACTATCATGCATATATATATATATATATATATATATATTTATATATAACCATTAATATATATTTACATATATATATCATAAGCCAATAATGTAAGCATACATTCGATATATATATATATATATATTAATGGTTAGATATATAAATATATATATATATATATATATATATATATATATATATATATATGTATATATATATATATATACATATATATATATATATATAAATATACATATATATATGTATATATATATACATATATATATATAAATGCATGATAGAATTTAATATAATATATATGTTATTAGAATTCGACTATCTCTTATTCAATAGAAGCCGATTTATAAAGGTTGTTATAGTCGATAGAGACTATGTGAATGGAGGTCGATAATTGTCATTATTGACTATGTCAAATGAGGCCGATTTAAGAGCTTATGACTGTTTGAGATCGAATGTATGCTTACATTATTGGCTTATGATATATATATACATATATATGATTACAGACAAGATAGTATATAATAAACACATTATATTGAATGTATGCATATATATGTATAAATGTATATGCTTCTATGTACACGTATGTGTAGGTATATCTATATCGATGCATTTGTATGACTGTTTCCATTTGCCAACGTACACATGTATCAATATACATATACATATGGATACATGTATATACTACACACACACACATATATATGTTCGCATCTGATTCTCTTATAGCCATTCAAGATTACCATCATATTGATAAATGTTTACGTGTGATACATCTATATATGTGCATATACATGTTGTTAGATCCCATTGACATGCATGTGCATATATACACATACTTCCATGTACATCTCACTTGTCAATATAATCATAATAGTACAAGAAAGATCTCAAAAGCTCAAATAGATAAACATCACCCAATAATGCATGTAGTAGTAAAAAAGACTTTCAAATGCAAACATAATAGTTAAGGATGACTTGCCTACTACCCACAAACTGACTCAACTCAATCATTCTAATGTGGTGTGTGTATATGCTTAGATAGTTTACTTTTATCGGTTACCCGACCAAGATCTTCTCTTGAGTGATACTTCCCCTCCGCCTAGAGGAATGAACACATACCTACATCCACTAACACATGCACATGGTAATCAATTTTCACAACATATGTAGTATATATAATTTCCAAAGTTAGAATAATAATAATTCAATAACCATTTATTCACTTATATGCAGTATTTCTCCATGAAATAACATCAACTGAGATAGCATCAAATGAGATAACATTAATATTGATAACAAGGTACAAGCATAATTTATTCATCTCCAAAATTCACATTACATTCATATTTACCCTATGTAGTAATAGTAAATAGTAACTACACAACTAGGGTGTAACATACTCTCCCCCTTATGAATCATCATCCCCGATGACCTCTGGTATTATTAAAACATAGCAACTAACAACACATTATTCAAACGTTCTCAAAAGTATTAAGAATATGAGGAAATTTCTATTGAACTTCCGCATAGTCCTCCCAAGTAGTTGAGTCTTCTGCGTATTGGTCCCACTAGACTTTGAACTGCAAGACTTCTCTATTACGCAAGTGTAGCTTATGTGTTCCTAGCACCTTGATGGGCTTGAGAGTTACTACTTCGAGGTCCCATACTTGTAAATTAGTCTAATCAATTACATGATTACCCTTGGTATATACTTTTTAAGGTAAGACACATGGAAGATGTTATACATTCTAGTAAGAGCTGGTGGCAACACAATCTGATAAGCTACTAGATTCACTTCCTCAAGAATCTCAAAAGGTCCAACACAATGCAGGGCTAACTTAGAAGACTTTCCATATTTAATGGAGCTCTTGTGAGGTTTCACTCTCAACAATACTTTGTCACCTAAGGAAAAATTACGGGGCACTCTCTTAGCGTTAGCGTAGCTTTTCTATCTATCGTTAGCTTCAGCTAACCTTTGCTTAACAACCTTAACTTGTTCATCCATTTCAACCAACATTTTTGGCCCAAGACTCACTCGATCCTCAAGTTTATCTCAACTTATAGGAGTTTGACACTTTTGGCCATACAAAGCTTCGAAATGAGCCATCTTTATCATGGAATGATATAAGAATTATTGTAAGAAAATTCAACTAAGGGTAAGTAATCTTCCCACTTGTACTGTTGATCAATGCAATACATCCTAAGTAGGTCTTCCAATACTTGGTTTATCCTTTCCATTTTCCCATCCATTTCTGGATGATATGCTAAGATAATATTCAACTGAGTCCCTAGTGTAGTAAACAAGGTTTTCCAAAACCTAGAAGTGACTTGTGCATCCCTATCTAAAATAATCTTTTTAGGAATCCCATGCAATCTAAACACTTCCTGCACAAATTTTCTTACTATGACAGGGGCTCCATCAGTTAAGTTCCCTAATATAAAATGTGCTACTTTTGTAAGCTTATCTACAACCGCAAGAATGGCATTGTGCTTATTCCTTGACATAGGCAATCATTGCACAAAGTCCATACTTATGACTTGTCACTTCCTCTCTAGTATATCATGTGGGTATAACAATCCTACAGGATGATGATGCTCAGCTTTCACCCTTTGACACTTAAGACACCTAGCCTCAAAACTAGCAACATCTTCTTTCATTCCCTTCTGTAAGTATAATGGTTTTACATAAGCCATCATTTTCATCACTCTAGGATGTCTAGAGTATGGTTCTTCATGTATTTCCTTTCCATACCAGATTCCTTAATTCCTTAACATCAGGTACATACATTCTACCATTATATCTAAGTAATCCATTAGGTTCAAATTGAAAACCTTCATACTTAGAATCTTGTGGATTATTAGTGAGTGCTTGCCTAACTTGTAAGTAATACTCATCTTCCATGCACTTTTGGAGTACTTGCACCTTAAAATCGGTTTGGATTGTTACTATAGAAGCAATGTGATGTCTTCGATTTAATGTGTCAACAACCCAATTTTCTTTCCCCTTAATATAACTAATATTAAAATCATAGTTGGCTATTAACTCTAACCATCTTCTTTGTCTATCATTCAGATTAGGTTGAGTAAAAAGGTGCTTTAACCCATTATGGTCAGTTTTTATCTCAAAGGGTTTTCCTAGCAAATAGTGCCTCCACATTTGCAATGCATGAACCACAGCTGCTAATTCTAAATCATGTGATGCATAATTCATTTCATAAGGTTTCAACTTCCTAGATTCATGAGCAATTACTTGCCCATTTTGCATCAATACACCTCCAAACCTTTCTCTGCATGCATCAGTGATAACCGTAAAGTTACCTTCAGGATTTGGTACTTTTAAGATCGGTGCGATGGCTAATTTCTCCTTGAGTAGGTAAAAAGCCTCTTGAAACTTCTTAGTCCATTCAAATCTCTTTCCTTTCTTTTGTAAAGAAGTAATTGGGAAAGTGATCTTACAAAATTTTGTAACAAACTTCCTATAATACCCTGCCAAACCCATGAAACTTCTTACTTTCGATACATTCTTACGTATAGGCCACTCAATTACTGCTTTGATCTTAGCTTGATCTACAACAATTCCATCTGCTAAAATCACATGACCTAAATAATGTTCCCTCTTTTGGAATAATGTACATTTTGAAAGTTTACCATACAACCTATGCTCTCTTAAACGTTGTAGGACCATTTCTAAATTCTTGCAATGTTCTTCCTCATTTCTAGACTAAATCAATATATCATCTAGAAAAACTAGTACAATTTTTTTAAGGTAATCCCTAAACACACTATTCATCAAGTTCATGAATGTTGCAGGTGCATTTGTTAAACCGAAAGGTAAAACGGTGAACTCATAGTGTCCATATCTAGTTTTGACTGCAATTTTAAAGATATTTTCATCCTTAACCCTCAATTGGCGATATCCAGATCTCAGATCTATTTTAGAGAATAAGTAGCTCCCCTCATTTGATCAAAAAGGTCATCAATGTGTGGCAATGAATACTTGTTCTTAACCGTAGCTTTATTAAGCATACGATAGTCAATGCACAAACACAATGTACCATCCTTATTTTTGACAAAGATGACTAGAGCTCCCCAAGGTGATACACTTGGTCTTATCAATCCTTTCAACAACAATTCATCCAATTGTGTCTTAAGTTCCATAAGTTCAGTGGTTGTCATCATATAGGGCACCTTAGAGATAGGTTATGACCCTAGAATTATATCTATAGAGAAGTCAAATATTCTTTTCAGAGGCAACCATGGTAACTCCTTTGGAAACTAGCTAGTTCTATTCTAGCCTCGAATAGACATTGATCCACCTTTGCTCTTGTCTAGTTTGCATACTCTACATCACAATACTTTGCCATGTGCCTTGCCTTTCTAGATAATTGTTTAGCTATTCTAGGTGAAATGAAATTCTCAGTTGCACCAGTATCAGTAAGAATAAAAATAGGTAAGCCAAACAAAATACCTGACATTTCAACTGGAGTTACTTGGTACTCTGCCTGACGATCATCCACTGTTGCATGTATCTTATGCTGAAACATTGCTTGTTGAGTGGGTAATGGGTTACCATTTTGTCATGATCCAGAAGTTTTATTGGGACACTCATTAGCATAGTGATCCCCTCTACATATAAAACATCATGTAGGCAACCCTCTTTTCCCTATGGTTTCTCTAAACTTGTTGACATTTTCACTAGCCTTATTGGTATTACCCACGCTAGAATCATTCCTTTTTCACTCTCTCCTAATCTATTTTCCATTATTGTGGAATATTTCCCCTTTTTCCTTGGAGCATTTTGCACAGATTCATCCTTTGGAACTATCTTGTTAGGAACTTCCACATCCTTCTTTTGCTTTTTTCTTTCTTGACAAGTGGAATTAGCCCTAAGCTTTTGCTCCTACTTAATTGATTTCTCATATACAAGATCCATTGTTGTTGGACCATGCATATCCACTTCTCCAATTTGACTGTTAAGTCCCATTATAAATTTCCTAATACGAAAGCACTCATCCTTATGATATATGGAAACATAGTGCAGAAGTCGGGTAAACTTCTCCTAGTATTCATTGACTGTCATGTTACCTTGTCTCAAAACTTGGAAATCCAAATTTTTTTGGTCATAGTATAGTTGTGGTAACCATCTTTTGCGAAAAATATCCACAAATTCTCCCCATGTCAGCTTCCATGAGCTGATATTAAGTTCCAACTTCTTGTTCATCCACCAGTTAGAGGCTTCCCCTGCTAACTAATAGACACCCCATACAACTTTAGTAACCTCATCATAGTTTTGTATTTCAAAATACTTTTCCATTTGAACAAGCCACACCTCAGCCTCATCACCTCCAGCACTACCATCAAACTTGGGTGGAATTATCTTCTTCATGTCCCTAGAAAGTTCAGAAGCAACAAGATTCTTATTTCTTTCCATGAAAGGCGTAGGTGATTTTTCCTTCTCATGATTATGGGTTTCATTATTCTCATGGGAAGAGTTTTCTCCCTCATGCTCATTAACAGGTACTTCATTTTCTACCCTATCCTTAACTATTTCTTGTTCAAGGTTAGCCAACCTTGCCAAGATTTGGTCAAGCCTAGCCTCTACTCCAGTGGTTCCTTGTCCAACCTCCTGACTTCCACCGAGATTAGTTCATGTTCTCACCATCCTTAGGTGATTGGTCTTTATTTGAATGTTTTATCCATGTTAGACTAAATTATGTTATCAATCATCTTATGGAAAACATTAAAATAGAAGCATTCATATGCACACAAGAATTCCACATAAGATTAAGCACACACTTCTTTTGATAAACACATAATTTTATTCATTTCTTGAGGAAAAAAATATCCTTTTGATTACATGGTGTGACTATTCATATAGTCAAGTGGAGAGTATCCTTCATATTCACTCTCAGACACATAACTTAAAGGAGTATAACCTACAAACTGAGACAATTGTTGTTCCCTATCTTTCTATTCATTTCTCATTTGTTCATACCTATCCCAAAAAGGATAATAACCTTTGGATTTATCATCCGATACATGGTTATGAGAGGCAATGTCAATATGGTGTTCATCAACAATGTAGTCTACACTTTTCATAGATATTTGTTCATGAGACCATTTATCATCTGGCAGTGTCCTTGGTACATATCCCTCAGACTCGTTACTCAAAGAAATTGCTATTACTTCAGCCAGTGGTAGAACTCTAGGATCTCTAAAGATGAATGTCGAACTAACACTTTCTTCTGAAGGCATATCCCTAGAAAGTGGTAATGACTCAGACTTTTTTGGAGAGATGGTTGGTAGGTAATTGTACATAGCCTCCATCTTCATCTTCCTCTTCACATCACTGATCTGAGAAAGTGTGTGACTAAAAGTTTCAGTGTCACTCAACTAGATGGCATTATCATAGTTGGTTCCCTCTTTTGAACTAATGATGGCTTCCCTTTCCTTCTTGGCCTTCAGGTAATGCTCATTTGTGATTACTGACTTTTGAGCCTTTAATTTGAGATGCACCATCCTGGCACAAGAATTAACAACATTAGATAATGTTGGACGGAAAGAATGACAAGCTCATAGGTTCCAGAGCTAAACCCAGTATTTTTGATACCACATGTAACAATATACTAACCCTTCAATGAAGTAAAATTTTCTAATTTTTCACCAAACGAGTAAATAAACTAAGTAACAAGCCATTGCAATAAAAAAATTATTTTTCTTTATTGATAATTTCCAATCAAGATGCATAACATATTACAACATGAATTCATTTTCATTTCTTAAAATACATCAATGTAAGAAAGCATACATTTACATACATAGCTCAATGAGCTTTAGAACAAATAGTTGTAAGACGGTCTAGGATCCTTCCTTTCAAATCTTGGTTCTTCTGTCGCCTACTGTGGAGGAGAAGCATCACTCAGGCACTTTTTTGCCAACCACAGACTCATAATGTGGTCCCCCGCACATCTATCATTTGATAGATAGACCTTCCCTTTGACGAAGAGATTGGTAGAGTAACCAATAACGACAACCAACTAAGCATAGTGTTGTGACCTACAAAACTAGATCCTTGTAATCCCATAATCTAGAACTAACATGTAATACTAGATCACGGTGAACTAACAGTGTAGTCTCAGTAGTCACACAATCTAGAGTGGAGTCTTAGACATTCACACTACTTTGGCCAAAGTGTTTTCATTCAGTACTTCAAATGAAGTCATCTATCACATACACTACTCAGGGACGATTTGACTTAAGGCTATCTTAAGCTACGCATAGGTATTTCCTTCAATGGATAGTCTATCATCCCAGATAACCTATCACCATAATAATCTACTTGGAATTAACCTACTTAACTAGTAAGTACACAATCTAGGTATTTCCTCAATGGATAGTCCATCATTCCAAATATAACCTATATACTTGGATTAACCCTACTTACACGTAAGTACTTAAACTCCCCCCCATACTGGATTATCTATCCTAGGAGTAAACACAAGCTTTCCTAGTTAAATCAATAACTTAGCTAAATACAACATATGTGATTTTCATGTTCAATCATACCTAGTATATAATACCTATGATAAACACCCATCTCCTACTATGGAGTACTTAAAAATACATTATGAAAATAACATAATAGCTTTAATTTTCCTTTTCAAAATAATCTATTTTCTCTAATGCATATACTAGAAAAGACATCTCAACCATGCATGCAAGACATGTCATTCAATAGTAAAATAACAAATAAGAAGAGATCCCCATGCCTGTTATCGCTTATCCAAATCAAATGGAAGCAATGCAACCTTTTCTAGCAATAGCAAGCTTGGTAAACAACTTCTCAAGAATATCACTATAAACTCTACCTCTCAAGTTGATAGTTTACCCCTCTCAAAATATAATCTCTTCTCAATATAATCTCCTCTCAAACTATATGAACCCACTTCCTTTATCTCTCTTAATGCAAAGGAAAGTATGGCTGGAAAAATATAGAAATATGAATTGCAAAAGATGTATTATCTTATGGAAGAATGCATCCCTTCCAAATGAAATGGTCCAACTATTTATAGAGCAATCTAATCACCTCAAAATCTATAGTTTAGGCATGTTAATGGACATCAAGCTCCATGCAAAGCAACACATGAAACATATCAGACAGGCGGCAATTTCTTAAGCTAATACTCAACATAATCACCTTAGGTCGACTTGTTTAGTGACAATAATTTGAAGACTTATTCAATCTGCATATGCATAATTCAAATTGTCACAATGAAAATACATCTACAACAACTTAAATTCAAAGGTGGCGCCATTTCCATTATCTCACTCTCATATTTGGCACGGTTAAACTACCAAAAGATCAGTCAACTTCCATTTTATGACAACAAGTTCCCATCGAACTTCTTAGAGGATGAATCGAATTGAACATATAAATACATTAGACAAAGTCAAGGTTGGTCTTACTTATGGCGTTGACCAAGTCAAGCTTTTCATTGAAAAAAATACAATGTTATAAATCATGTGTCTTCTGAATGATAATTGGTTTTCTCAAACAATCATAAGCTATTAAATTGACCTCATTTGACATAGTCAATAATAACTATTATCGACCTCCATTCACATAGTCTATATCGACTATAACAACCTTTATAAATCAATTTCTATTGAATAAGAGATAGTTGAATTATATTATGTTAAATATATATATATATATCGTAAGCCAATAATGTAAGCATACATTCGATATATATATATATATATATATATATATGCCTCTATGTACACGTATGTGTAGGTATATCTATATCGATGCATCCATATGAGTGTGTCCATTCGCAAACGTACACATGTATTGATATACATATACATATGGATAGATGTATATACTACACACACACACACACACATATATATATATATATATATATATATGTTCACATCCAATTCTCATATAGCCATTCACAATTACCATCGTATTGATGAATGTTTACGTGTGATACATCTATACATGTACATATACACGTCGTTAGATCCCATTGACATGCATGTGCATATATATACACATACTTCCATGTACATCCCACTTGTTAATATAATCGTAATAGTACAAGAAAGATCTCAAAAGCTCAAATAGATAAACATCACCCAATAATGCATACAGTAGAAAACAAGACTCTCAAATGTAGACATAACAACTAAGGATGACTTACCTACTACCCACAAACTGACTCAACTCAATCATTCTAATGTGGTGTGTGTATATGCTCAGATAGTTTTCTTTTACCGGTTACCCAACCAAGATCTTCTCCCGAGTGATACTTCCCCTCCGCCTGGAGGAATGAACACATACCTGCATTGACTAACACATGCACACGACAATCAATTGTTCACAACATATGCAGTATATATAATCATTTCCAAAGTTATAATAATAATAATAATTCAATAACCATTTATTCACTTATATGCAGTATTTCTCCATGAAATAACATCAACTGAGATGACATCAAATGAGACAACATTCATATTGATAACAATGTACAAGCATAATTTATTCATCTAAAAAATTCACATTACATTCATATTTACCCTATGTAGTAATAGTAAATAGTAACTACACAACTAGGGTGTAACACCCATGATCTTCACAAAAAATTTCATACTTTTCAAAAGTGAATTCTACGAATGCCTTGAATGCCTTAAACTTCTCAAAGGCTTTTGAATTCTCTTTCAGAAATGTAATCCAAGTCATCCTAGTGTAATCATCAATGAGCATCATGAAATACCTATCACCTTGTAGATTTTTTGTCCTCATAGGTTCACACAAATTTGTATATGAACCAAATCTAATGGTTTTGATGTGGAATACTCCTTAGTAGGATATTTGCTTCTTGTTTGTTTTCCTTAATGGCATGGTTTGTAGCTGATAGATTGAGGCTTCTTAATCTTTGGCATATCACAGACCATTCCTCCTGAGTTAATCTTTACAATGTCATTAAAGTTCATATGTCCCAACCTTCTATGCCAAAGCCAACTTTCTTCTCTCTGCGTAGTGAGACAACTTTGTCCATTTAGCTCACTAAGATTATATATGTCACGGTCTGTCCTACTTCCTTCCACAATCAATTCTCCAATGCTAGATTCCTTGATTTCATAACCTTAAGCACTAAAAGATAGTTTATAACCCTTATCACACATTTGAATAACACTTAACAAATTATGTTTTAGTCCTTCAACATACAACACATCATGTGTCTTTTTCCTACCACCATCCAGACTCAAAGTACCCTTACCATAAATTTTGGCAATATAGAATTATTTCCAAGAGTCACATAAACTTCCTTCAAATTTCTTGAAATTTATGAAATTACTTTTATCTCCAATCATGTGGCTTGAGCAACCATTGGACCTATCATCCACAAATTCTTCTCCTTCTAAGAATGTAGTGCAATTTGAGCAATCATTGACTTTTCTGACTTCTTATATTTAGGAACCTTCTTCTAGAATTTATTTGATTCATAACTTCTACTTTATGATCCTTTTCTTCCACTTTCTAGTAGAGGACTCACAAAATTGCTTATGTAGTTCCTTGCAATGTGTCCAAATTTGTTACATTTGAATTAGATGATATTAAAATTATATAGAGATTCAAACGCATTATTGTTGACAAAGTTATTTCTTATAACCAGAGCTTTTCTACAATCCACAACATTATGACCAAAATTATTGTAGTTAAAACAATAACCAGAGAAAGGATAATTGAACCTAGTGTTGTATCCATGTCTTCCAGATCTTCTTCTCCTATTCTGCACTTGAATATAGTCATCATTCTATGGCATGATTTCATCACTTTCCATGATTCTTTTAGACCTTGAACTTTTGGAGCCAGTCACTTTCGGACTTGCTTTAGCAGACTTCAAAAATTGTTTTGTCACCTTGTTCTTCTGATCATCAAAACCAATTCTAATTTTCATATGTGGAGCTCTCTGACTTCCTAAAATCTTATCTAGGGTTTCAGTACTCTTTCCAAACTTTATTTGTAACTAATTATTCACTTTCTCAAGCTCTTTTCTTATAGTCACAACTTTTGCTTCTAGCTTCTCGTAGTCCTTATCTCGTGATAGCAAATTTTTTGTCATGAATTTTTCAATCCTTTTGCATGTTGAACATATCCTCCAAAAACTCAGCAATATGATAGAACTAGTGTAGACATACTCTCCTTTGAAACCACAGAGCACAACCGCATTTTTGAAAGAAATGTTGAACATAATTGTATTGCTAGATAAATCTCTTTGCCCTGAGAACATAACTGAAACATGTTGATATAGAATTTCAGACCATCACTATCATAGAGAATAGATCCAAGCATACAAAACTCATACACACACTCCTCAACAACTAATAATGTATATTTCTTAATTTTACATCCTAACAATAAAATTACCAACACAGAACAAACTGAGCTTTTGGCATCAATGACATTACTAACAACCTTTTACAACAACCTTTGACATCAATGGCAACCTATGTTCAACAAGTTCCTGCACATAAATCTAGTGTTATGTTCTTCCTTATTATAGTTTGTTGATTTTCTTATTATTAAGTTAAGCTTCCATGTTTAATATTTAATAAATAATCCACTATTAAGAGATTAATTCTAGATTTGCATACACTTGAGAAATTTTTTTATTACAATATTTATTTACCCTGTTCATCAACAAAACTAAAAAAATAGTTGTAAATATGCTTATATTAATAACAAGAATTATAGGCCTCTTTGAGGGGAAAACCTCATTGAGAGCAAAGTTCTATAAAAATATGATTCTAAGATGATATTTCCTTTATTACAACATCGACATATAGTCCTCACAAAGAGTGAGTTACGAGATACAACCGATGTGGTATATATCCACACAATGTAATATTAACTAAATAAGTACACTATGACTATTTCAATGCTTAAAAATAGTTAAGATATGAAGTGTAGTGTCATAAAATTGCACCTTGTGGCAATTTCACACTTACGCATTTAGGCTCGCCTTATTTATAGCAGAAACCTATGTTAAAATTTCATGATTCCAAATTCATAGGTGACAATGATGAAGCACTAGCAACCTGAGTGTCTGATTCTCATGAAGTTTTAGTCAGACACTAGCGTGACACATATACATCTTCATGACATGTCAATGTCCATGTACTTTCTGAGATTTAAATGCAAATATTATGTATCCTTTTCCCATGGTACGTGTCATAGTAGAAAAGATGCATGTGTAACAGCTCCTCCCACCCATGTTGATGGGTTCAATTATTAGCCTATTTTCTATTACTTTCATGCATACTTTCAGACACTTTTAGATATTTTCAGATAATACTCCTATATTATGCTATCTTTTCATACTTATTATATAGACTTGGACCTAAATCATAATGATGGAAATATGGTTATGACATAATAGTATTGCATGGTTTATATATGAGTATGCATGAAATGTGGATGGAATTCTATATTTTAATTGTGGTAGTTAGTCTTGTGCACATGCTTTGTGAATTAACCTTTTTGCAGCCAAGGAGGAACTGTAGCATGTAGCAATTAGAAGTTGTAACCCCCAACAAAAGGAATATTGGGACAAAAAATAAGGGAGTTCCAGATTAAGTTGAATCAATAACTATTGTTTGAAGACACCTGATGGAGATTGAAAATGCATCATTATAACAAGTTAATAAGTGTTGGAGAAGAAGAACTCCTTTGTTGATAGGATTCTAATAAATGTTTGTGTTTTACATGCAATTTGTTTTATAGAGTTTCAATTCTATTAGGATTCTTCTTTCATTTTAGTTATGGTTTGAAAAATTTGATCTTAACTATACGCTTTGATATCTAGGAGTGGAAGTTAATGATTGTAGTTAAGTTGTTGCTTAGAATAAGAATCCCCTGTGCTTGTATATAGTCGTGGGTTGAGTCCTTAGATAGTTGATTTTAGTATTTCATTATCAGTTAATTTTCAGTTTCTAGTATCTACAAACATGATGGTTATTCATAATGATTTTTATTGAATATAATCGGTTAAGAAGATTTTATGTAATCTTTCATGATATGCATTGAATGAAGTCAATTTCACATGGATGCGTAGAATTTAATAGTTAGATTTGGTTCTAGTTAAGTGAGAACAACCACTTGAGCATTCCACTCAAGGTAATTATTCTTCACTTCATTTCTAGTTGTTTATTTTTGTTTAAATAGTTGTTTTTTGTTTATCATTACTTCATGAACTACATGCAAGTTAAACTAGAATCTCATACTTTGCTTATTGGTAATGAATGTTCATGAGCATACATGTAATGGTTAACTAGTAGTACTCTAGAGGTTAAATTAGGTGAGTTGTTAGTTTTTATCAGTTTTGAGTTGATACAATAATATTTTATCAGCAATAGTTCAGTTACAAGTTAAGTTGTAGGCACCCGTAGCCATTAACACTAGTTTGTTTCTTTTAATATTTTGCAATTTTGTGAATTTTCAACAAGTAGAACATCTTGAATAGGATAACTTAGGTAGTCTTGAGTCTCTGAAGGCACATACAGTGCAACACCATCACAAGTTTACAAACCTTGGTTTGACATTTTAATGTAGTCTTTGCAATGTCGAGTGGAATGTTTAGTCAAATAAACCTCTGAATTGTGTAGGTTCTACCAAGTTTACAATACATTAGTTTAGAATCTACATTTTTGGCGCCATCGCTGGGGATGGTGTTATCTTCATAGACTTGGTTTTTGAGCTTTTATAGTTTACATTTTATTTTCAACATTAGAACTTTTAGATTTACTCTTTTTTCACAACACCAAAAAGATACACTAACACTATGCAGGATCGCTACTATATAAATCCATATTTCATGTATGTAGAGGTAGAGAGATTCTTTGGGAAGATTCCTTCCCTCTACATGCCAAGAAGCCATAGCAGAAATTGGTGAATCTAGTACTTAGAGTGAGGGTAATACTGAAGAAGAAATTTCCCTACCACCAACATCTACTATAGTTAGAGAGGGAACATACCGAACCATAGGTGATGCAATGGATGATCCTAAAAGTGCAACCTTTGAGTTCCCAATCACTAACCAGGAAAGGGATACAATGTTGAAGAACATCCCTTCTTCAACCTTACCAGTCTTTTCTGGGTTAATGATTGAGGACCCAGATACATTTTTGTTTGAATTTGATGTCCTATGCAAAAGTTATGACTATACTTCTGATGCCCATAGGCTCAAACTCTTCCCTGCCACTCTAAAAGATGCATCCCTAAGATGGTTTATGGGATTAGGCAAGGATGTTGTTCCTAAATGGGATACCATGAAGGCATTGTTCTTGGAAAAGTACCAAGACTATTGTAGGGGACCTGATGGGAGGAAAGATGACATTTTTAGAATGTCACAGAAGGAGGATGAATCATTAGAAGACTATGTGGAGAGATTTCAGTTTTCCTTGAAGAAAAACTCACATAACAAGTTGTTTGAAGAATCCCTCAAGTTGGTATTTTTTAGGGGTGTCAATGAGGACTATATGGATTCCCTCAAACTCATTGGACAAGGAGATATATCTCAGATACCATTTGAATACATATGTAAGTTATGAAGGAATTACTCCAGGACCTTCACTAAAAGACCAAGAGGAGATAGGACATCCATTATTGGCAAATCATCCATAGGAGTTTCAAAGATAGAATTAAGCAATTTGTTGTCCAACATGAAGGAGGACATTATCAGCCACTTAGAAACTTAGTTGGATACTCTCCACATCAAGATAGAGCAAGAGGAAGTTGAAGCAATGCTCATTGAATACTGCCCAAGCTGTAGGCAAAGGAAAAAAAACTATAAATGCAAGAGGGTGGCTAGTATCCAACAAGATAAAGTTGAGAAACTTGATTTTCAACCACTTGAAAGAGAGGATGGATAACTCTTTTATATAGCTCAAAGGAGGCCATCGAAACAAAGACAAGGTATGCCACAAGACCCTCTTAGCTTTAAATAGTCCTTTCTTATTGGAAATCAGAGCTTTTCTACTTGGAACTCTCAGCCCTGACTAGTAAACTAAAATCAATGGCAAAACCCTCAACAATGGCCACAACCCCAAAAAAAATGGAATCGATAGCAGCCAAATCCTTGGTCATAACAAAATTTCTAGGGTTCCAATTACAATCCTCAATGACCAACTTAGCAAAACCAGTGGCAGCCTCAATGGCAAAAAGTGGTAGAAACAAAATATGAACTATCAACAACCTATGATTCCTCCTCAACCTCAATAGCAAGCCATTATGCCTCCATCAAATCCTACATCCCATCCATCCAAACCACAACAAATACCCACCCAACCTGCACCTAACCCGAACAACAAGCCTGTTTAACAGGGTTATATTAACGAAGCTATGTGATACCCCCACTTATGGGGTAGAGGTGAGTGATGTCCACCTAAGATCATTAAAACAACTTGCTAGAACTTCATCCCCTCAAATTACTGAGATGAAGGATGAGGAACCTACAGTTGAAGCTTTAGACAAAACACCTTTGGAGCCTAAGTCAAATCAGGTACACCAAACTACCTTAAGGCTAAAGCATCCTTTTCCCGAATGATTAGCCATTCAAAAACATCACACATAGGCTAAGATAGACCTCTTAGGTCAATTAAAAGATGTAAGAATCAAGATTCCACTCATCCAAGCTATCAAAGAAATCCCTATTTATACTAAAACTATGAGGGACCTATGTCTTAAGAAACTAGGAAGGAAAAGGAAGGATTCTCAGAAAGTCCATGTTTTGGGAAACCTTGTTGATATCATGTTGGGAAACACAACTGTTCCTAAATACACGGACCCTGGTAGTCTAGTAGTGGATGTCAAGATTAATGGAACCCTTATTAAGAACACCTTGATGGACTTGGGAGCAACAATCAATGTTATGACTAAAGAAACAATGTAGTTACTTTAGTTAGCCAACCTTAGACCTACATAAACTATTTTACAATTTGTTGATAGGTCAACAGTCAAGCTTGAGGGAATCATTGAATATTTAGTTATTGTAGTGGATTCTTGGGAATATCTTGTTGATTTCATAGTTTTATAGCCAAAATATTATCTTACAAGATACCCACTCATCCTAGGCAGACCATGGTTAGCTAGAGTTGATGCATTCATAGGATGTAGGTTTGGAAACATGATAATGTCTAATGGGACAGTGACCAAGAAATTGGTCCTCTATCCTCTAGCCCAACCTTATGCTGATCTTGAGCAAACTATTTGGCCCACTTTGGATGAGGAAGACAATTATTCCCTATAAACATTGATGACTGTCGAACGCTGCCCTCTATTAGATGATCAGGATGAAGATGAGATTATTGCTCACATAATACAAAATGACCGTGACAGGATCTCGTAGCAACAAGACTATCTCACATGCCTACAAGATCCCTTGCAAATTATTATACCCACCAATTCCTCAAAAGAAATATCTTATATTTTTCATTCCTTACTACCACAATAGTGTTTACCAATAATTCTAAGCCTTGACCTCTCATATGTGCAAGAATCATTCAAGGAATTAGAAGTCATGCCAGGAAAAATGTTGAACATAAACAATGCCTTGACTGTAGAACAATAGAATTCCCTGCACACAGTGATGCAGACATACTCAACAACATATGCATGGGATTACCATGATATGAAAGGTATAGATTGTGACTTATGTATGCATAGGATCTATATCAATGATGGTTATAGATCCATTAGACAACCTCAACGACGAATGAATCTTGCCTTGAGAGTAATAGTGAAAGCTGAACTTCAAAAACTCCTTGATGCAAACTTTATCTATCCTATATCTAACAGTGAATGGGTCTCACCTTTGGTAATTGTTCCTAAGAAAGGTGGAAAATGGAGAGTTTGCATAGATTACAGGGAACTGAATACAACCACTAGGAAAGACCATTTTCCATTACCTTTCATAGATCAAGCGCTTGATTCTTTAGCTAGGAAAAAGTAATTTTCATTCCTAGATGGTTTCAGTGGCTACAACTAGATAAAAATTTCTCTAAAAGATTAGGACAAAACTAAATTCATATGTCCTTGGGGTACTTATGCCTATTCTATTCTGCCCTTTGGTTTATGCAATGCTCTAGCTACTTTTTAGAGGGCAGTGCTCAACATCTTTTCTGACTATGCTCATGATTGTATGGAGATATATATGGATGATTTCCCCACATATGAAGAGACTTATGAGGAAGCCCTCAACAATCTAGAAAAGGTATTAAAAATATGTAAGGAACACAACCTGTCACTCAGTAATGAAAAGTGCTTTATTATGATGACACAAGGCATTGTTTTGGGGAACTTCATATCCAATGCAAGAATTCAAGTTGATCCACATGAAATAGAAATTATTTCTACATTACCTATTCTATAGAAGCAAAGAGATATCAAAAGTATCCTTGGCCATGCAGGCTACTACAGAAGATTTATTAAAGACTTTAGTAAGATTATTGCACTATTGTTTGTTTTAATGTAAAGACATTGAATTTGAGTGGACATTTGAGTGCCAACACTCATTTGAAGAGCCGAAGAAATCCTTGACTCAAGCACCTATTTTGAGGGGGCTGAATTGGAACCTACCTTTTCATATACATACAAATGCTTCAGATTTTTCTATTGGAGCAGTTTTGGGTTAGAAAGAAGGTAACAAAGAGTATGCAATTTACTACATTAGAAAAAATATTCAGGAAGTAGAACTAAATTACACTATGACAAAGAAGGAGATGTTGGCAGTAGTATATGCCATCAATAAATTCAGGCATTACATTACTAGTTATTCAAATTTTATCCATACAGACCACACACACTGCTATCAGATATCTTATGAATGAACTTGTGGTAGGAGGAAGATTAGTCGAATGGTTGCTCCTTCTACAAGAATTTGATATTACAATAGTGGAAAACCTAGTAAAGCTAATGTAGTGGCATATTTTTTGTCAAGATTGCCAACATAATCAGCCAAAGGAGTGGTGGATGATTCATTCCTAGATGAACACTTATTTTCTCTAAATATACATGTATCCTAGTATGCTAACATTACAAATTATTTAGTAATAGGGAAGATTCCACCACACTTTTCTTCGAGGGAAAAGAGATAGTTGGTACACAAATATTTTCCATACTCTTGGATATTAGGTTATCTGTTTTACATTGGCCCTGACAAAATTAGAGAAGGTGCATAAGGGAAGATGAAATATTTGATATTATGAAGGCTTGCCATGATGAGCCATGCAAAGGTCATTTGCAGCAAAAAGAACAACATTTAAGATCCTTACAACTAGTTATCTGTTAAATACACAAAGAGATATGATAGGTGCCAAAGGATGGGTAAACCAACAAGAAGTGATGAAATGCCACTGCAGCCTCAGTTAACACTAGCTCCTTTTGACAAATGGAGTCTAGACTTTATTGGAATAAGGAATACATTCTTGTTTGCATGGATTACTTGACTAAGTGGGTAGAAGTAAAGGCCTTGTAGTTTGTTAGAGATGGAAATGTGGCTAAGTTCTTGTATGAGGACATTTTTACTAGGTATGGAGTACCTATGGAAATAGTCACTAATCAGGGTCCATAATTTACTTCATACCTCATCACCAAACTGGTTAAAGAATAAAAAATTAGGCACAAGAAGTCAACACATTCACCAAAATAGTGCAGCTACATAGGAAATATTGGGTTGCAAGGTTACCAGAAGCAGTATGGGAATATAGAACAATTGGGAAAATAACAACTAGTTTTACACCCTATAAACTAGTGTATAGTAAAATAGGAGTCCTTCCCATTGAGTTTGAATATAAGACATTAAGTATAGCAGTGGAATTGGAAATGGATCTAACAAAAGCACAAAAAGTGAGGTTGCATAATTTAAATGGATTGGATGAAATCCGAATGGAAGCAATCCATCACACTGAGGTAATACAACAACAAAGGATGAAGTGGCATGATCAATACATCAAAACAAAGGAGTTTAATGTAGGGGACTGGGCACTATTATATGATTCAAGGTACAAAGATTTCAAGGGGAAACTCCAATCTAGGTGGTTGGGTCCTTATGAAATCAGTCAATTCTATCCTAATGAAGCAGTTAAATTGAACACCATTGATGAAATCAAATTCTCTCTTCTAGTTAATAGACATAGATTGAAGCTGTAGAAGAAGCTAGTACAAAAATAAGATTTTATTTTCTCCCTGATTCAACAATATGGTGCTCATAGTGACCTAGGTACAGGTTCAGAAAACAAAGTGATATCTCAGCAACACATGAACAACCAAGTACTTCAAGTGACCTAGTGATTGAGCTACACAGCTCAATCCTTGAGATCACTTGGGATTAATTTCTTACTTTATCTCACAAGCACACACAACACGATTATAGTTATGTTTATATTTTCTCTAGAGGGACTTGTTTTTATTACACATTTAGAAAGGGTCATGATGCCGTAGGGATCTATAACATAATATCTGTCAAGATTCAGAACAACTTTTGTTGTCGAAGGTACCTATAGCGTCGTCTGGAAAATGAAAAGAAAAATTCAAATCACTTGGCACCACATTAACTGCAATTCACACACATTCACTTCAACATATCACATGCAATATCCATCTCTTCACAATAATGACCTGTAACATGATTCTATTATTTCTTGCTGCCAATTTGAATTTCAATTGTTTGAGCTATCACATCACCAGCTACTATTTTTCTAATCCATCTAATCAATTTTCACCTGCCACTTCACAATTCATTCACTTGTAGCTATTTTTGGTCACATCAAATCAAAATATGGATACATGTTATTTAGTTTACACACACGGTGATTAGTTATCTCTTCCAAAAGGTACACAAGGTACACTATCATAATTATCATAGATTTCTTTAAACTTTCATTATGTCTTTCATATTAATTTATGCATGTGAAATATTCATACCATTAATTTCCATTCCTTCTAATCATGCAACTTCCCAATCACGAGTTGAAGTGTGGTCACTTCAACCATTAAGTTGGGGGGAGGACCTACAACTCAGCCAGTTTTTTCAAAATTCACCACCCAAATCAAATGCAATAGATAGATGAAACATGCAAAACCCTCCTAAAATTATACCTACTTTTTGTTGATACTTCCAAATTCCAAATTCTCAATCCTGAGAATTTGAGCTAAGTCCAAACCAAAGTTGAACCTATAACCTATTTGTGAGCTCAAATTAAGTTGATACTAAGAAAGGGAGCTACAGTTATGGTATGGTAGTAAAAGTACATGAGGAAACATCAAGAAGGATAAGGGTTTTGAAGGTGGCAGAGTGAATTGAGCTAAATTTTGAAGGCTGAATTAAACACATTAAGTAGAGAAAAGAAAGTCATAATGGGAGGAGACGTTATCAGGAGAGATTCATTGGATCATAAGCAAATTATGGAAGATGCAATGGTTTTACCCATTTTTACCAGAGTTGGTTGGCTTGATTATTTCCTAAAACTAACAAAATTCAATGATGATATGACAAGAAGGTTTGCATCCACCCTTGAACATGATGAAGCAATAGTGAAAGGACTATCAGTAGATGCATCTGAGGTCTCCATAGCACAAGTTTCTAGGTTACCTAGAACTAGAGCAGAGTTTCCAGTACACACTGATGCAGTTGTAGCTAGAGAGGAATTTTGTGAACAAGGAGAGAATTTGGACTTGTATTAACAAGGTACAAAGAGGCTCTCTCTTCCCTAGTTATGGGATAATTTTGCTTCCTACATTGTTAGATATCTTACCTGTGATGGTAGGAAAAATATCTTGTATACAGTATATTTTAAATTACTTAGTCACCTTCGACACAATAAGTTGGTAAATATGCCAAATTTTATTTATAATTTGTTGAAAAGAATGGCATCAGAGTATCAAAGGAGACAAAGTGACACTTCCCTATCACACCACTATTTGATTGCTTTACTGGTAAAAATAATTTTGAGGATTCAGTACCCATAAGTAAACTGGGAAGATTTTATGGAATGTACATATATTAATAGTTTACTGGATGCACCTATGGTACCTGAGACTGTAGAGCCACAAGATGAAACTATGCGAGAAAGTCCTCATGTCTCACCTACAGCTTCACCTACCCATATCCAAGGTGAGCATGAGAAACATAATGAGCTAGAGTCTAGGTCACCTATAATTGAGGAAATTCCATCTTCTTCAAAATCATAAAAACCCAAGAGTAGGAGAGGCAGTACATCCACATCCTCCACACCTTCTAAAACATGAAAGAAGAAGGATGTTCAAAAGAAGAAGAAGGGTGTTCAAAAGAAGGAGAATACTAAGAAGGAGAAACCTACACCTAGACGTTAGGCGAATTAAAGAGACAAGGTGTCATGAGGGGAAATGTAGAGAAACCTGAAGAAGATGGAAAGAGTAAAGAACAACAAGAGGAAGGTATCATGTTAGTAGAGACAGACTCTAAAGGGAAAGGAGATATCCTTGCCAATGAAAATATACATGTGAAAAGGAAGAGATACATGTCAACTACTTCTGATTCAGAATCAGAAGATGTGTTTATTGCTAAAAAACACAGGAGGAAACCCTAGATAGTTCTACCAATGAGTACTATGAAGGGGGAGGTAATGAATAGTTCATGGAAATATAGGAGATGCATATAGAAGAAAGAAATGTTAGGAAGGAGTTCCAAGAAGCCTTGGATAGGATCAAACACTTGGAAGAGTTAGTACAGAGCTATGAAAAGAAGGACAAGGAAAGAGAAGCAAAAATATAGGAAATGGAGGAAAAATTGCAAACATATGGCCATGGTACTAAACTTGATTTGTTTGCACAATTGGCCATAACTAAGAATAGGGATGGATAACTGGTAGTACCAAATCGGAAACCTCCTTCCACTAGAACTCCAATTCACCATACCACCTTGTCACTTGGTCATCAACTATGAAGAGTGATTGATGAGTTTGCACAAGAAAAGGAAAAATAGAAGAAAGAAAAACAAAATTGATTTAAGAGCATGCTAAGGAGTTGGAAGAGAAAGATATGGAGTTAAGAAGATCAAAAGTTAAAGGTTGGAGGAAGTGGCAGAAAAAGCTACATAGATCATAAGATGCAGACCTCCAACAAGGACATATGCATTATTTCTACAGGAAAGATTTCTAAGTTAGTAGGCTAATTAGTAGTCAATCAATTGGGATGAGCATAATTTTTGAGTTTCTTAATGCTTTTGTTGATTCTACACCTGAGGAGCAAGATCAGTTGTGTGAATATTATTTACACAATTATGTGGTGCTAGATGAAATAGAGTGGAATCCTTTGATGTTTGTAGGGGATCTCCAAGTAAGGGCACTTGCATCTTATTACAAAAATGAGCAACTCAAGGGGAAATAATGAAAGAATATGAGGAGAGGGAGAAATCAATTGTTCTCCCCATAAGGAAAGAATCTAAAAACCCTGACACCGTTATTGATGAATGGTTGAAACTCATTGATCATAAAGGTGTAGGCAAGAAAATTATGAAACTAACGAAAGCAAATTATGAAAGAATGCAAACATTAGCTATGGGTTTGGGATGACAATGCTACAGTTACATGTAGAGTAGATGGAAGAACTTGACCCAAAATTGCAAACAAAGGAACCTCATTTCATGCATACCACCATGCTTCAAAGGGTAGATAGGTACATGAAAACTGGTGTTGGCAAAGGGATTTACTAGGTACTACTCACATTTCACCCACCTATGCTACTCTATCCAATTCCACATTGGACTGGGGTGAAAGGTGAGGAATGTGAGAGAGCTGGGAACACTAGAATGAGACAAGTTGTAGCTTACAGAGGTTTTTAATTGAAACAAACTTAGGGAGTTGATGCTGTTATGGACTTGAGGCAGATCACCTTACAATATAACTAGTACCCGTAGTGTTTTGCTTGAGGACAAACAAAAGTGTAGTTGGGGGGAATGATGGGTTCAATTATTAGCCTATTTTTTGTTACTTTCATGCATACTTTCAAACACATTTAGAAATACCTTTCAAAAAATACTCCAATATTATGCTATCTTTTCATACTTATTATACAAACTTGGACCTAAATCATAATGATAGAAATATGGTTATGAGATAATAGTATTGCATCATTTATATGTGAGTATGCATGAAATCTGGATGAAATTCTATGTTTTAATTATGGTAGTTAGTCTTGTGCACTTGCTTTGTGAATTAACCTTTTTGCAACCAAGGAGGAATTGTAGCACATAGCAACTAGAAGCTGTAACCCACAACAAAAGGAAAACTAGGACAACAAAATAGGGGAGTTCTAGATTAAGTTGAATGCAATAACTACTATTTGAAGACACCTGATGGAGATTAAACGTGCGTCATTACAAAAAGTTAATAAGAATTGGAGAAGAAGAACTCCTTTGCTGATAGGATTTTGATAAATGTTTGTGTGTTTTATATGCAATGAACTATTTTACAAAGTTTCAATTCTATTAGAATTCTTCTTTCTTTTCAGTTATGGTTTGAACAATTCAATCTTAACTATATGCTTTGATATCTAGGAGTGGAAGTTAATGATTGTAGTTAAGTTGTTGCTTAGAATAATACTCCCTTGTGCTTGTATATCTAGTCGTGGGTTGAGTCCTTACATCAGTTAGTTGATTTCAGTATTTCATTATTAGTTATTTTTTAGTTTCAAGTTATCTACAAACATGATGGTTATTCAAAATGATTTTCATTGAATACAATCGGTGAAGAAGATTTTATGTAATCTTTCATGATATGCAATGAAGGAAGTCACTTTCACATGGATGCATAGAATATAATAGTTATATTTGGTTCTAGTTAAGTGAGAACAACCACTTGAGTAGGACACTCAAGGTAACTATTCTTCACTTCATTTCTAGTTGTTTATTTTTGTTTAAATAGTTGTTTTTTTGTTTATCATTACTTCATGAACTACATGCAAGTTAAAATAGAATCTCATTCTTTGCTTATAGGTAATGAATGTTCATGAGCATGCATGTAATGTTTAATCAGTAGTACTCTAGAGGTTAAATTAGCTGAGTTGTTAGTTTTAATCAATTTTAAGTTGATACAATAATATTTTATTAGTAGTAGTTCAGTTACAAGTTAAGTTGTAGGCACCCATAGCCATTAGCGCTAGTTTGTTTCTTTTACTATTTTGCAATTCTGTGAATTTTTAGCAAGTATAACATCTCAAATAGGATAACTTAGGTACACATATAGTGCAACACCATCACAAGTTTACAAACCTTGGGTTGAAATTTTAATGTAGTCTTTGCAATATTGAGTGGACTATTCAGTCAGATAAACCTCTGAAGTGTGTAGGTTCTACCAAGTTTACAATACATTACTTTAGACTCTACACATGCAGCTTAATAAAAATCCCTTTTCACTCCCATTTTAAGGGGGACTTAAAAAAATAAAAGGCTCTCTTGCTCTCTCTCTCATAACAAGGCTCTATAAAAAATTCTCACACAATGGTCAAGACTCCTCTTACTCACATGTCTATCACGTCTATCAATCCAAGAGGGGAGCCACAAGTTGTTGGTAACACTCTCTTGCCATTTTATCTTGCATAATCTTGTTTACATAATCTCATCTACATGATCTCATCTTTAATTATCAGATTATATTTGTGATAAGGGTTCTCCTCCTTTGTGGGGTTTGTTTCTATCACACATGTTTTCTTTACGTATTTTTTTCTATCTCGATCCTACCTGGCTATCCATGGAGGTGGAAACATCGAAATGGGGGTTTGACTGAGGAAAGCCCCTAAATAGCCTCCAACATTTTTCCTATTTCATTTGTGTGTAGATGAATAGATTTTGTGAGTTGGGTATTTTGGATTCTATACTTAAACTGTTTGTTTCATCAGAGACAACATTGTGGCACACAAATATCTACGTGATGCATTGAAATCCATGGCTGAGATTTAATCCTATCAAAGGTATAATCTATGGTTTTTATACTTTTTGTTTCTTTAGATAAGAGAATTTCATTATATCATTTACTTTTGTAATTAAGTAATTTCAATATTCTCATCATCTAAAACCAAGTGTCAATTTGGTTAAGTTGTGTAAACATTATCCATCATTTATCTTGTCACTTGAGTAGTGTATTTTGGGGTAATTGAGGGCTATTTTCTCCTTAAGACCATATCATCTTGAGGGTAGTGAATCTCCTCCTTTACATTTTGGTGAATCTGACGTGAACAAAATCATGTTAGATCTCTTTCTTTAAAATTTTAATACTTTTGACAATGCATTTTTAGAACAAGATTTTGTTATGTTGGATGATTCCCTGGATGATTTCTTAGAGGCATATCCTTCTATACAAAATTTAGTTAAACAAATTTCTCTATTAAAATCTTCTTCGCAAGTTGAGAAGTCTGTAAATGTAATCATAGTCTATACCACCCATCAAAGGCTTAAGAGACCAACCATTTATGTGACTTTGACTAGCCCTTCTCCTAAGAGGATTCATTATATTTGTGGGGTTCCTATCAAAAGTGACACACCAGACCTTTACACAAGATTCATGCAATCTAAGGCTTCCTTTTATAATGTGGTAGCCCATACTTATAATACTAGAAGGAATTAGTAGAATGTTAATCAACCTACTTCTCTACCACCTTCTCAACTGAACCTTCCTCAAGCACCTAGACCCGCAGCTAAGCAATCAGGTGAGTATGATCTTGTTGAGCAAGTTCGTGTTACTCCCGCCAAGATCTGACTTTGGGATTTGCTTCAAAAACTTTGGTTTACTAGGGTATGCTTCAAGAAGCCTTGCAAAAGATCCTTTTGCTTTCTACTAAGTTGACAAATGTTAATGCATTGATAGATCATATTCGTAGAAATTCGTCTAATATTATGTTTCATCCACATAAGCTCCCACCTCTGAAAGTGCAAAATCAAGAAAATACTTTGATGATAATAGTTTACGTTAATAATATTGGTATTAGACAAGATCTTGTTGATACCAGTTTGACACTCAGTGTATGTAGCATTGATTTATTACCTAAAATTAAAGTTGATTTAGCTTATTTAGTTGCTTCTTCCTTATATATTTGTGGGTTTGATAATGTTGAAAATCCTTAGGCACAATAATTTTTCCTTTAAGGTTGGGACCTGTTACTGTGCCCACCCTAGTATATGTTTGTTGGGACCGTTACCATATAATATTCTCTTGGGAAGGCCATGGATTCATGCTTTGGGAGTGGTTACTTCTACTCTATACTGGTCCTTGAAGTTTGTTGCTAATAATGAGGTGATCATAATCAAGGATGACTCAGATGTTGTACACTTATGTGAGATGGCAGTTGTTGGTCAATCTTCAATTGTGCCTACTCTTAAAAAAATTATCCCTTCATTATATTCTAATGTGTTGACATATACTCTAGTAGTACCTATTACAGAGGATACTTTGGAGAAAGATGTCCCTAAAGAAGATCCTCTCAAAGCAGAAAGCCCTGAGTCTACTCCTATTCCTTCTCCTAAACTAAATGCATGTCTAGGTGATGATTTGGGATCCTTAAACTTCATCGAATCTTATATTGGGGAGTACAAATTAGATCCAATCCACTTAGATATGCCAAAATATTCATTTGACTCTACTAAGAAGGATGAGTATACTTCTATAAAAAAGGGTGATACTTATAGTATGGAGTACGATCTCTACACTAATCCTCCTTCCCAGGAATTACAAACATGTTATGGACCAAAATTTAACATCTTTTCTAAATTTGGCTATAGAGGTAAAGGTTGTGGACGTAATGAGCAAGGTATTAAAGTACTCTTAGAAGCTAATCCATTTGACTCTATGTGTAAGTGCACAAAGATGGGGGGCCAAAGAGGGGTCTTAAGTGGCCACTTTTTTTCTAAAATTAGTATTGACCTTGGATGAGAAATTGAAGATAGTTACACTCAAAATTTTAAGATGCAATAAATTCAAGAGTTGTAGTGCTTTGAATCTACTTTCTAAACTACTTTAAAAAAAAAAAAATGGTAGAGATTAAGGGGTTCAAAAAGGGATCCCACACAAATTTGTCTTATTTTTTTCAAAAAAACATAACATAGCATTTGTTGTGTCCCCCTAAAATGTTAACTTTTTTTAGTATTTTAAAAATTGTTTCAATGAGAAATTGGCTAACACCATGTAGTTTATCCCTATTTTTTTGATAATTTTTTATGAATATATGATTTTTTTACTAATTTTCAAAGTGTACACATATTGAAAAACAAAAAATTTAGCATACCCCCCCTAAAATTTTCGAAAACTAATCAAAAATTATTATTTTTAAATATGTGTAGAATGGAGTCTAGTTTCTAAAAAATGTAATTTATTTGAAATTTCAATAAATGGTTAAAAAATAAAGTAAAAAATTCCAAACATTTTTTTTTGACAAAAAACAGATAGACCAACAAAATAAACTAAAGATGAAAGACTTAACATAGTCAAAATGTGAAAAAAATTGAATGGTTAGATAACTAAGAGAGAGCTTAACATTACCTAGGTGTTTTTTTACTTTACCTTTAAACATGTGCATAGCTGATGAGGAGCACACTCGAGATTATGTGATTTTTTTTAGAATCTAGAAAAACATGTTTTTGGGTGTTGGAAAGTTAGTCCAAGCCTTTGGGTTGGAAATCCAAGGAAAATCCAAGCCAAAGGCTTGGAAATTCTTAAAGCAGGCAAAAATGTGAGCGCACTATAACATGCTCACATTATGCCTTGTTTAACTTTCTTTTTGTATGTATGAATGTATATTTGTATGTATGTATGTTTGTATATATATGAGTGTATGTATGTATGTTTGTATGTATGATTGTATGCTTGTATGTACATGTATGCATGTTTTTATGTGTTATTTTAGGTTTAACCTCTCACATTATAGAGGAAGTAGATGAGAATATTTCCTCTTCATATAAGGATGTAATAAAATTGACCACTAGAAAACAATCCTAATCAAATATATGGGATGAATAAGGGAGGAGATGATAGATTAAAATTCCTCTAATTTAGTATTTATTGTGGCATCCATTTTCTTAAAGTGAGTATTCACCATTAGGAGGGATCCCAAAGTGGCTTTAAAAAGTGTGTAAAATTTATACACCAAAATGGTCAACTTGAAGCTCTAAAGTATAGGGTTTAGGGTATTAGGCTAAGGCTTTAGGGTATAGGGATGAGGGTGTAGAGTTTAGGGTTTAAGGTATAGGGTTGAGGGATAGTGTTCAAGGTTGAGGGTATAGGGTTAAGTGTATAGGTATAGGGATTACCATTTAAGATATTTAGTATAGGGTTCAGGGTTGAGGATTTAGGGTACAAGGTTGAATGTAGGGTTTAGGGTTTAAGTATGGGGTTGAGGGTTGAGGGTTTATAATTGAGGGATAATGTTAAAGGTTTAGGGTATAAGGTTAAGTTTATAATGTATAGGGATTAGGGTTTAGGATATTGGGTATAAGGTTTAGGGTATAAGGCATAAGGTATAGGGTTAAGAGTTGAGAGTTTAGGGTTTAGGGTTTGAATATAGGGTTAAGGGATAATGTTCAAGGTTTAGGGTATAAGGATGAGGGTACAGGGTATATGGATGAGGGTTGAGGGTGTAGGCTTTAGGGTTTAAGGTATAGGTTTGAGCGTATAGGGTTAAGTGTATAGGGTATAGGGAATAGGGTTTAAGTATAGGGTTGAGTGTTGAGGGTTTACAATTGAGGGATAATGTTTAGAGTTGAGGGTATAAGGTTAAGTGTATAGGGTATATGGATTAGGGTTTAGGATATTGGGTTTAGGATTTAGGGTATAGGGTTGAGGATATAAGGTATAGGGTTAAGGGTTGAGAGTGTATGGTTTAGGGTTTAAGTATAGGGTTGAGGGAAAATGTTTAGAGTTAGGGTATAAGGTTGAGGGTGTGGGGTTTAGGGTTTAAGGTATAGGGTTGAGGGTTGAGGGTGTAGGGTTTAAGTATAGGGTTGAGGGTATAGGGTACACGGTTAAGGATTGAGGGTTTATGATTGAGGGATAATGTTTAGGGTTGAGTGTATAATATTAAGTGTGTAGAGTATATGGATTAGGGTTTAGGATATTGGGTATAGGTTTAGGGTATGGGTTGAGGGTATAAGGCATAGGGTTAAGGGTTGAGAGTGTAGGGTTTAAGGTTTAAGTATAGGGTTGAGAGATAATGTTCAAGGTTTTGGGTATAAGGTTGAGGGTATAGGGTATAGGGTATAGGGTATAGGGATGAGGTTTGAGGGTGTAGGGTTTAAGGTATAGGGTTGAGGGTTGAGGGACAGTGTTGAGGGATGGGGGTATAGGGTTAAGTGTATAGGGTATGGGGATTGAGGGTATAAGGCATAGGGTGAAGGGTTGAGAGTGTATGGTTTAGGGTTTAAGTATAGTGTCGAGGGATAATGTTTAGGGTTTAGGGTATAAGGTTGAGGGTATAGGGTATAGGGTATAGGGATGGGGATTGAGGGTGTAGGGTTTAGGGCTTAAGGTATAGGTTTGAGGTTCGAGGGCTTAAGTATAGGGTATAGGGTTGAGGGTTTACGATTGAGGGATAATGCTCAGGGTTGAGTTTCTAAGGTTAAGTGTATAGGGTATAGGGATTAAGGTTTAAGATATTGGGTATAGGGTTTAGGGTATGGTTTGAGGGTATAAGGAATAGGGTTAAGGGTTGAGATTGTTTGGTTTAGGTTTTAAGTATAGGGTTGAAGGATAATGTTTAGGGTTTGGGGTATAAGGTTGAGGGTATAGGGTATAGGGATGAGGGTTGAGGGTGTAGGGTTTAAGGTATAGGGTTGAGGGTTGAGGGCTTATGGTTGAGGGATAATGTTCAAGGTTGAGTGTATAAGATTAAGTGTGTAGGGTATAGGGATTAGAGTTTAGGATATTGGGTATAGGGTTTAGGGTATGGGTTGAGGGTATAAGGCATAGGGTTAAGGGTTGAGAGTGTAGGGTTTAGGGTTTAAGTATAAGGTTTAGGGTATAGGGTTGAGGGACAATGTTCAAGTTCAGGGTATATAGTTGAGGGTATAGTGTATAGGGATGAGGGTTGAGGGTGGAGGGTTTAGGGTTTAAGGTATAGGGTTGAGGGTTGAGGGATAATGTTTAGGGATGAGGGAATAGGGTTAAGTGTATAGGATATAGGGATTGAGGGTATAAGACATAGGGTGGAAGGGTTGATAGTGTATGGTTTAGGGTTTAAGTATAGTGTTGAGGGACAATGTTTAGAGTTTAAATATAATGTTAAGGGACAATTTCATCAATGGTAAAACCTTTAGATGAAAGTAGGAAAATCAGATGACATGAAACAACCCTTTCCAAATATATGGCAGTACCAAATTATTAAAAGATAGTCATAATGTTATTACAACCATCATGCAGAGTCACAGTCCATATAGTATCAATGAAGGGAAATATACTTGCAATAATCAAGAAGGGACTATCATAAGGAGGGCAGTAAAGGAGAGTAATGGTTTGCACCATGAGGTGACACTCATACTAATGACAGTCTTAAGGGAAACAACCTACAGGTTGAAAACCATGAAAATGGAAAAGATAATAAACAATGACAGTTTAAGAGCATTACAATCCAAAGAATAGAAAATAGAGAAAAGAGATGAGGTGAAAATCTATCCAAAGTAGCATATGACAATCAAGATATGAAGGATAGTCCTAGTTCTTCCAAGGCCTGGAAGCATAAGGACAAGGAATTGAATCCCTTCTAATCCAACTTAAAAAAATTCCACAATCCCAAGTTTGATTCGAACTTGGTATGGACATGCATGAACTACCATTTCTTCCTATTTATTTGGAAATATTTCTAGTATTTATTCTCAAGTCTAGGGAAGTAGCAAAGAAAAGTGGTGTTGAGATGGTTTACTACTCACTTGAACAAGGAACATAGAGGAGTCAAAAGGTATCATAGGGATGTGAGTAATCCTTAATACAACAAGAACAAGAACCACTTGGTGGTGGACATCAAAACATGCACAAGAATCCAAAGTCATAGAATTAAAACTTTTTCATATCACAATCATAGATCATGGCTATCCTACAAGTACTTTCCATGTGAGGGATTATCCATGATTGTATTCTTTTGTATATTTAGATGAAGCATTATAATTCCATCTATCCAAGTAACATGACTCTAGGATCCACTTCTACTACTGTCCCATTGTATTTATGGTAATTGAAGATCTTGTGACCCACTTCTCAACACTTGAAGAATTCACCCATGAATCCTCTATCTCTTTTGTTTTCATATAGTAATTGCTCACAAATTTTTCCATCCTCATGATTGTGTTTAAAAACCTGACTATTCACTATCACTATGACTCATTGTATGGACTATCCTCATGAATGGATTGTGCTCTTCCCTTTGTGTTTGACTTGTGACTAATTTTATTTTGTTGTTTTCCCTTGGTCTTAGCTCATGAAATCTGCCCATCTCTACTACCATCTCCACCTTTTCTATTGCACTTTGAATGGATTGTTATCTTGCAAGATTGATGTATCCATTGTAAATTTCCCCTTCATCCTTTTATCCTTCTAGATATGACCTTATCATTATTTTCTTGGTGATATTTAGGCATGACTAACATCTAATTTTGTAAGGGGTCATCCTTTTCATTGTGCCAAAGTGGTTGCCTTCATATAAGACCCTATCTACATTTATTTGCACTGTTGACTACTATAAGTTTATGATGACTGTCCTCAATCTATTCCTTTTTACTTCATCCCATAGTGAAGAATATTAAGACCAAAGAGGACTTACCACAACTCATCATCTCTTCAAAAGCGAATCCTTTAGTTTTTCTATCATGTATTCCATGAAGACAAGTATGAACTCCCAAACTGTCTTTTTGCTCTTTCATGATTTTCCTTTTATATCATGGCATCATCTAGTTATCCTTATGTATTTTTATTGTACAAAATTCATGATGGATCCCTTTCTTTATTTTCATTATCTACATCCATGTCAATATTCACATTTTTTGAAAAAGATGAATCATTTACATTAACCGTATTTTTTTTTTTTCTTCATTTTATTCTTGATATTTTAAAGATTCTACTCTAAGATAGGGTTATCATGTGCTTCTATTTCTTCAATCTCAGTTGTAAAGTGTGCATTCTCCATCACACTAACATCTTCTTCCTTCATAATTGAATTGTTCATATTTAGGTTCTGGCCAAGTTGATCAATAGTAGCACCTACTACTTGGGCATGACTCTATTCTCCTTCTTATGTAATGAAAGATCCCTTTTTTTGCCACTTAATAAACTCTAACTAATCATGACTCCTTTTTGTGATTAACCCTGCGTAATCATGACCCACCACATTTTCTATACCATTTCCCAAATGATTAAACTGAATAGATTTGTTATAAAGTTAAATTTTAAACTTTAATGAATGTTTTCTTTTGATTTGTAATTTTCTGAGTGTTTAAGTAAAAATGAATGGGATGATGAGATCTATGATGATATAAATTAATATTTTAAGATCAGCCTTTTTTTTTTTTACATATTTACATGTTTAATAAAAACTTGTACTAACGAAATTTGAAGAGCCCTAAGTGCAAAAAAGTGGAAAATTTTGACGAGCTCTTCCTCCAAAATTGTGACACTTACAACCATTCCATCTAAATTTACAAGGTCATATAGGGTCCCTCTACAATAACCTCTCTCAAATTTTCATATCTCAATTCCATTTGGCTGTGGTGACAAGTTTTCACACATTGGAAAAAATGACAGATGCATGTAGTGTAAAGTTGCAAGGTGGTGTAATTTTAGTTCTGTTCATTGTGTAATCAAAATAACAGTTCCAACATGTTTGGGTGGGTGAGTTTATCCTATAAAAGGTCATTTTTTTCACCCCAACATGCTAGATTATTCCAGGCTACATTGTATCAACAATCTCTTAAGAGCCCTAAGTGATAAAAAAGTGGAAAAAATTGATGAGCTCTTTCTCAAAAAATATGGCACTAACAACCATTATTTATAAAGGCATAGGGTCACATAGGTTCCCTCTATAATAACCCCTCTCAGTTTTTTATATCTCCAATCCATTTGGTTGTGGTGATAATGTTTCAGATGTTGCAAAAAGTGTGAGTTGCATTGAAGAGAAAGTTGTAAGGTAACCTAATTTTTGTTATGCTCATCATGTGGCTAAACTGATAGTTCCAACACATCCAGGTGGATAATTTTATGATAGGAAAGGTCCTTTTTTACACCCCAACACACCAAATAGTTCCAGGCTATGTTATACCAACATTTTCTCTTAAGAGACCTAAGTCCCAAAAAGTGGCGAACTTTGACAAGTTTTTTCTAAAAAAATGTAGCACTTAGAAACATTTTTACGAAAGGTGTAGGGTCATGTAGCATCCCTCTACTATAACATATCTCAAATTTTCACATCTCCAATCAATTTTGTCGTGGTGACAAGTTTTCACATGTTGAAAAAATTATCAAATGCATTGAAGAGAAAGTTGTCAAGAGGCATAATTTTTCTTCTATTCATCATGCAGAAAAACTAACAGTTCGAACATGTTTGGGTGGGTGGTTTTATGCTAGGAAAGGTCATGTTTCACACCCCAACATGTCAGATCATTATAGGATACATTTTACTAGCACTTTCTCTCAAGAGACCTAAGTGCCAAAAAGTGGAAAAAATTGACAAGTTGTTTCTCAGAAACCATGGCACTTAAAAAAATTTCATATAAAGGTATAGGGTCACATAGTGTCCCTCTACAATAACCTCTCTCAGTTTTTTCATAGCTCCACTCCATTTGGTCGTGGTGACAAGTTTTCACACGTTGAAAAAATTGTCAAATGCATTGAAGAAAAAGTTGTCAAGAGGCATAATTTTTGTTTTGTTCATTATGTAGCCAAAATGATAGTTCCAAAACATTCGATTGGATCATTTTATACTAAGCAAGGTTCTGTTTCACACCCTAGCACGCCAGATTGTTCTAGGCTACATTGTACCAACATTTTCTCTTAAGATCCCTAAGTACCAAAAAGTGGCAAAATTTGATGAGCTATTTCTCAAAAACTGTGACACTTATAAACATTTCATCTGAAGGTATAGGGTCACGTAGTGTCCATCTACAATAACCTTTCTCAAATTTTCATATATCTAAGCCATTTCAACATGGTGACAATGCTTTAGATGTTACAAAAAGTGTCAGTTGCATTAAAGAGAAAGTTGCAAGGTAGCCTATTTTTTGTTCTATTCATCATGTGGCCAAAATGAAAGTTCCAAAATGAATGTATGGGTGGGTTTATTCTAGGAAAGATAATGTTTCACACCCTAGCATTCCAAATGGTTCCAAGGCACATTGTGTCGATGCTTTCTCTTCATAGCCCTAAGTGCCAAAAATTGGCGAACATTGACAAGCTATTTCTCAAAAACCGTGACACTTAGAAACATTTTTTTATAAAGGTATAGGGTCATGTAGGGTCCCTCTACAATAATATCTCTCATTTTTTCATATATCCAAGTCATTCCACCATGGTGACAATGTTTTAGATGTTGCAAAAAGTGTTAGTTGCATTTAGTAAAAAGTTGTCAAGATGCATTGTTTACATTCTTCATCTCATTGGGGTAAATCAAAAATTACAACACATTGGGGTTGCTAGAAAATAGGTCTACTTTAGGGTTTTTATTCAACGTAGGTATCTTTATACTCTTACGATTGAATGATCTACACCAAAGAACTAGTCTCCTCCATGGATTGAACTCAATGTAGTCATAAACATTTTGGTCAATATAGGAATATATTTTTTTGAGATGAAGGAAAGTGTGGGTACGAGGAATAGCTCTATAAATGTGAAGTAGTGATTGGTCAACTAGAGATACTTGAATGGATGAGTAATTGAATGCACTTGAATGAAATTATTGGAAACATAGTGTAAATCGTTTATACTTTATCTTGAATAAAACTTGATTCCATAACTATATGCCACCAATATGGCATCCAAGAGAACAAGCACATAGTGGTGTAGGAAAGATAATAATTAAACAACAAATATAGATAATAAATAGGTGCTAAATATTAGGAATGAAAATATGTGATGCCCTTGATGTAAGGATAAAGAATGCAATGTAAGCCCAATATTCAAGATGAAAGGCATGATACCACAAATGTAAGGATAAAGAATGCAATGTAAGCTCAATATACAAGATGAAAGGTATGATACCCCAAATGTAAGGATAGATTCTAATGGCGTGACAAGAGGCATGACATAAAGGGTATGATCTAGAATAATGATATAGTAATGTAGGATCAAAATGCAAACTTTAGGAGTGTAATAGGGAAATGTAGGCTCAATAAGAAAAGTTAAAAAAAATATATCTCAATATAAGATCCAAGAAGCATGATGTCACAATAAAAGATCAATACGTAGCGAACAATGGTCAAATACTAAGGAATGTGCATAGATATAAGAGTAGGATAGGAAGTAAAAAGTTAGCATAAGCAAGCAAGATGATAAAAAGAAAAAAAGGAATAAGAGGCAAATGGTAAAATATAGAAAAGAAAGATAAGTGGGAAATAAAAAGGCTTAAGAAAATAGAAGTAAAGCATAGGAATAAAGAGGATGTAAATAAAAAAAGGAAAAAAAGGAAAACCAAAAATACCTCCTACCTAAGGAAGAGAGTATGGAATCAAAAATAGGTGAAATGAGTGTGAAGATCACCATAGAAAAGTTAATAAAAAGGCCAAACACAAAATACTAGTGGGAAACTAAAAAAAGGTAAAGGTACATCATGATAAAAATCATCACATCCTCATTGTCTTCATTTTATCAATACAACAAAATATTAGGAATGAATTGATATAAAAGCATATTATTCAATAAAGTGTGATAGTTCTTACAAACAATAATACATAAATCTAAAAATAAGTTATGAAGCATGTAATACACTTAGATTTTAAATATTTGAAGTAAACCATCTACAAATATACATTAAAGCTTGTCATTGTATAATGGAGGCAACATATTATTATCCAAAACTTTAAATCTAGAAATATAATCCTTAATTAGCTCTTTTTCCTTGTGTTTTCATTACATGCTTGAGAGATAAACATCTTAGCATATTTTGAAGCACTTCGTTTATTGTAAGGAAATAATATAGGATTTTTTTTGTAAGAATGGATTGGAATAACATTAATCATTTATACATATATCAATTCATTATTCATTTATTTAAATAATCATTTAATGTAAATATGGACACCACTGATAAAAAAATATATGTATTACCAAATAGCCATATAAGCATACATCAATATATGTTGATATAAGTATAACATATATACAAAAAGGCCATATAGGCTTACAAGAATGCCATATGGACATACAATGTCACATATATGTAATACAAAATATATGTTCAAAAATGCTATATAGGCATACAAAAAAGGACCCTAATACATAGTCATTTCCCTCTAGGTGAACGAAATAGATCACGAGCGACCTTTGATTGTTGGGGGGTGGAGATGCCTATGATGGTGGTCTCCTTCAAATTCATTCACTCGACCTCCTATTTAAAGATTCATGGAGCCGCACCTATTACAATTAAAAATATAGCCATTAATATAGAAATTACATTATAAAATGAAATATAACAAAATAATCACTTATCGCTAACAAATAATCACTTTGCTCATCTACAACAATGACACGCAAGAAGATTATTAGCAAAAACATTGAAAGATGGGGGAAATCAACATGGAGATGATTTGTTTTTTTTTAACTTCTTTGCTCTACTCTGCTCTAAAAGTTTCCCGCTTGGGCTATTTTTTTGAATTTCCAGCCATTATTGTGATTTGACTGCCTCATGGGTTGGTCGGGAGGGGGGCTCGTGAAGGCTTCCCATTCCAAGGAAGTTGTCCTCTTGTTTGGCACTGTGCCTATGGTGGTAGCGACCAGTTTGGTTGTTCCTAATCTGATGTCCCCTCCTCGTACTTCAGTCCTTTCCCCTGGGGAAAAGACATAGGGAATCTCTGGAAAGTTGCCCATTTCACCGTCTCTAGGGCTTAACTCTTTCTTCTCTGAGGAAGCACTGAATTCCTATGTGGAAAAACTGGTGGGGACTGACTCACCAACTTCAAGTAAAAGGCTATTGGAATTTTCTTCTTGTTCAGTGACTGGCTGAGAAGTAGATGTCCTAGAGGTTCTGATGTTGAAGGTGATGGAAAACCTCAAAATGGCTCTTGTTAGATTTTTTTTGGCATACAGGCCAAATATTGAATTGGTTCATCAATGAGCTACTTCCACTTGGAATCTCAAAGGCAGCGTCACCATTAATGCTATGCCCAGAGGTATTTTTATTTTTTCCTTTGTGGTGTATGAAGACATGGTGAAGGTTCTAACTGGTGGTCCCTGGGCTTGTGACTTGAGATTCAAAAAATTTCTTTCCCTCTATAAATGGAAGCCGGGTTTTGACCCATCGGCAAATTTGGGTGCTTCGGCTCCAACCCGGGTTTGCCTTCCGAGCCTCCCATTGGAATTTTGGGAGAAGGGAATCTTAAAAGGTATCACCAACTCCTTTAGGAGTCTTCTAGCTATTGATAAGATAACTTAGGAGAGATCTGGGCTAGTGTATTCTTGTATCTATGTAAATGTGGCTTGGAACACAGTCCTTCCTTCTTCAATCCTTCGTAAGTCTAAGTTTGGTAACTAGACTCAACCCATAGAATATGAAAATGATCGCCTCTTTTTCCAGCTGTGTAAGAATTTTGGTCATCTCATAGATTCTTGTGGGAAAAAGGTTGGCGAAGGTTCAAAGGCTAAGGATAAAATTATAGAGGAGGATCTCTTTGGTACTGATATGGATTCTAGAGTGCAGCCTTCTAATATTCTTGTTCAGGAGGTGTTTATCCCCCTTGTGAAGGATAACCCAGACCTGGTCACTAAGTCAATTTCTGATCCTTTTGTTGAAGTTAAGGCTTCAGAATTCCTGAACCTTGATGTGGCGACCCCTACTTCCATCTTTCCAACGCTGGGCTTCCCAACAAAGGTGGATATGGGGGGGAGATGTAAACATGGAGAATGTACCATTCGAGGAGCCCCTGATGGAGGATAATGTGTTGGATCCTGGAGTGAAGGTATAGATTCAAGGTGTAGGTGATGATCTTGAAGAAGGAAAGTATGTTCTTCCCGGGACTAACCTATCTCTGGAGGATGTATGCACTCCTTATCCCAAATTGGAGCAAGAAACCTGAGTGATTCTTTGGCTCTTTTAGGCTTCCTCAAGGGTTTAATGATAAAGAGGATGATGAGGGATTGTCCCAAGCTCCTACTAAAAACAAAAAGAAAAAGAAACTAGATGTGGTAGGGGGAAATAAGGTGGGAAGGCCTTCCCAAAAGGATTCTAGAACCAAATAAATTGTAAGGGATGTGGCAGTTGGAAAACAAAGAACCTTGGACTCGATTGCAGGGTCGAAGTCTAATAAGAAGTAGTTTTAACTGCTTCTTTGGCATGGAGGTGGCGTTGCTTACTGTTTTACCAATGAAGTACCTCTCCTGGAATATAAGGGGCCTTCATAGCCTGTACAATTTTTTTTTGGTGAAATCCTGTATTCTTGACAATAAAGTGGATGTTCTCTTCCTACATAAAATGAAGATGAAGAAGAATTTTGATAAAGCTATCTTGAGTATCTGGTCAGACGTGAATTATTTGTTAGTGAGGTGGAAGGAGCTTCAGGGGGTATTGCTACCCTTTGGAATCCTTCAAAACTAAAAGGAACTTTGTGTTCTGCTTGTAAGAACAATCTGATGATTACACTTGAAGACATTGTTTCCCAGGAGAAATGGAATCTTATAAACATATATGCTCTGAATTTGAGTAGGGATAGAGATATAGTTTTTCTTTGGGAATAGTTAAGCGATGCTATTTATTTCAGGAAAGATGACCACTAGATACTTGGAGGAGATTTTAATTCTCCTCTCCTTCCTTCATAGAAGTATGGAGGGCAGGATGATTATTCTAATAGTATGATGGCTCTGGATGAGTTCTTAAATTCGACAGGTCTTATTGATATCCCTATTGGCAAGAGACACTGCAAATGCTATCTGGTGTTGTCATTGATGGCAACCCTAGTTAGTGATTGGATCTGCACATTATCATTTGCTCCTACCGACAGGTAGATTGAAAATAATCATGGAAGATAAGAGCATCTGGCAGTTTTGTGTTCATCAATTCACTTACAAATTTTTTGTTGTTATTTTGAGTTGTGGATCTCATGGGAGGTTGATCTATGTATGTCTTTTGTTATCCAAAATTCTCAATGCCTCATATCAAGTTGTGTGCTAATCTGGAGATCCGATTGGATATCTTTCTATTCATCTGTGTTTGGTAGCTGACCCAGCTGATATAACATGTCGCAGATATTTGAGGAGTGTTTGTTCACTTATTTTTTTGTTCGATCATCTTGATTTAGGTCTGAGCTAAGTTGTGGCCGACCATTGTGGATGTGCATTGAATTTAACTCATGATTTGAGTTGACAGTTGGAAATATTTTCAAGTTCTATTGAAGCTGACTTGTTGCGATTAAATTGCTAGTCACAAATATATATAAATGATCAATTATATCATTTTGGTATGTATGTGTGGTGTGTCGATGTGTGTTGCAAATAATAGAAGGGTGATTGAGCGATTTCATGCACAATTTCACTTGCGCATAAATATTTTGTGGTGTGAGTCAGAGCAGAGCAGAGCATAAGTGCAGAATCAATCAAAAGGATAGAAGATCGACTACTGAGCCTAACCGAAACTGTAATCAAGCATTTGTAGATACTACTCTCTCAGTTCATTCTCTTGGATCTAATCCAAATCTTTGTAAGGTAGTGTTCCTTTCTATTTTGAGCAGTGAGCTCTAGGTAGTGAGCCTGAATGCAAGTGCATTCCCATATTGTAAACTTATTTTTGAGTATACTTAGATCATATTGTGGATTGGCCATCCACCGTGGTTTTTCCCCTAGCAGGGTTTCCATGTAAAAATATTTGTGTTATGGTGTTGTGGTTCTTTGCTTTCTATTCATGCATATTGCTTTTGGTTGAATGTTTTAAGTGTGTTAAAGATTAGAATAATAAAGTTAATTTTTGCATAACACTGATTCACCCCCCCTCTTAGTGTTGCTTGTTTCCAACAATTGGTATCAGAGCTAGTTCCTCAAAAAAGTCTAACAACTTGGGGAGATCTTGGAAAGTGTTTTCAATGGATACAGGCAGTCTTCAACAACAAATTTTGGTGGCCCTAGATGATCTTCACCTGTCAAATTCTGAGAACTAGGAACTGCAGGAAAGTCTTGAGAATGTAGAAAAATTCATTCAGCCATTGAAAGAAAAAATCAATGAATCAAGGGAGAAAAGAAAGGAATTAGGTGATCAGCTTAAGCAGAAGAATAGAAGCATGGAAGATGAAAAACTGAGTCATGCCTTGAAGGAGAAAATGGAGGAATGTAAAAAATTTTCCAAAGAAAATGTTGTCCTAAAGCATATGGAATCTATCATGATGAGAATGACCAAGGAGATTAAAGATAGAAAGAATAATGAATAAAATCTTGCTCAATCCTTGAAAGATAAATCTAAAAAATGCAGCTGATTGGACAATGAATTGGAACAATGTAAAAATAATGAGGAAGTGCTTGAAAAACAACTTGATGATCTTAGAGATGAACTTACTACTGCAAATGAGTACAAGGAGAAATTCAAAGCTAGCTCAGCTAAGCTTGATGAACTGATTAAAGGATAGAGGACTGATGGTGACAAGCGAGGTCTTGGATATGAGGTAGGTGAAAGTTCCGGATCTGGACAAAGAAATTATGGACAAAGGAATTTCGGACAAGGAAGATTCAAGCAAGGAAATAAGATGAATGGAGCTAGAAGGAATCCGGTAAGACAACCAAATGCTCAGAGATTCAATGGTTATTGTTTTACTTGCAATAAATTTGGCCATATGGCTTCTCAGTGTAGAAGTAGGATGAATCCAAGTGGACCATCATTCTCAGGTCAGTGCTTTAATTGTAATAAGTTTGGTCATAAGTCAAATGAATGCAGAAATGTGATGAAAAAATTTCATAGAGATGTTAGATGCTATGCATGCAATAGACTTGGGCATATTGCTAACCAATGCAGATCAAGGAAAAATCAGTGGAACAGTTGGTCTGAATAGAGAAATTTTATGTGTTACAACTGCAACTAATTTGGACATACTGCTAGATTCTTTTGGAGTAGAAGAGGTCCAAGAAAACAAAATATGCAATAGGATATCAAGGGAAAAGGTAAAGTCACTACAGATGTGATCAGGAGGAAAATGCAGAAGAAATGGGTGAAGAAGGATCCCTCTGTTGAAGAAAATGTTCCTGCACCAAAATTTGCTTCTGGTAATTCATCCGAGAATTAGTTTTAGGCCTTTGGCCTAGGGGAGCTTTCAAGAAAATCTCTCAACCCCCTATCGGTAACTGACATCGAAATGTGGATAGGTCCAACAAGTGCCTAGATGCTTTTCAGATGTTGTTCAACCAATTGGAGAAGGCATTATACAGTATTGGAGATCCACAGAAGAATTATCTGTCTCAACGCATGGAAACAAGGTAACCAGATGAATTAGGGTAAAATCATTTATTGCGACAAAAAGGGTTAGTTGTGCAAATGATAAAAAGTCATTTTTATCTTTCATTTGTCACTTTGCATTTTGGAGAAAAGAAGTTTGAAGAGTCCTGAAGCAAACTTTGCTGAATTGAGGCGAGATTCAAGTGTGAAGAAGATTCAACAATCAAACTCCGATCCAACGAAAAGGTATTTATCAGAAAACCTATGAATTTGTGAATTTGAAAAAATTGCCACTCCATTGGTAGTAGAAGAGTAGAAGTAAAGGATAGACCCCATCCAAAGTTCAAGTGGCATCCTTATAAGTCTGTTGAAACTGAGCCCCTCGGTGTATTTTCATCTGTACCGTATGGAGTCTTGCATACTGAAGACATTAAGGCTTACATTCATGCTAACATTGAAGAGTTAGGAACCTCACAATTTATGAATTTGTATTCCAACCATATACTTGGAGAGGACTTCATTGTTAAGCTGGAATACCAAACCCTAGAAGAGAAGTTCACGCAGTTTGCGAAATTCCCCATATTTGAGGAAAGCGAATGGGTTCGATACATTTTGAGCCATTTTCATGCCGAGTTCATGTGGTTGAATATGCCCTTCAAGATTATGAAAGAGGCTATAAGCACTGTCACAAGTGTAAATTCTTTCGGTGGTCTACCAATCTTGAAATCAATAAAGAATCAGACTGTTACTAATAAAATAATTGCAACATTTGATAGAAGAGAAATGACAATTGAAGATATTGCTGAAGCGGATGTGAAATTTGCAGCAATGGTCATTGGCTACAAGGTCTACCACTCCAGCTGGGATGATTTAGTATCCGGTATGACCATTTATGTAGCCTATAAGATGGTAAAGGAAAATGTAGATTATGACTTGTGTGAGCTGCTTAGAAGTCAGCTGATGGAGAATCTGAATAAGATTAAGAAGGACAAGAAGAACACTTTTAAATATGGTAATTTGCTGCTGTGTCTATTCTTTTATTTCATGAATGAGATTCTGGGTGTTGGGAAAGTTCATTGGCAAAGCAATTAGCCTCTAGCTGTTCAAATAAGAGATGTATTGTTTGGAAGCGGTGATAGACATACTAGAAATATTGCCCTCTAGGGGTACTTAAATTTTTTTCAGAATATGATGCATGCAAGAGAAAGAATCCCCACTTCAATTATGGAGAAGTACAAATATACAATCTGTTTCATGGTGGATATTGATAATGCCATATGGAAGTCGTTGATCTCAGAATGATATGGATTATGCCTATGCGATATGAAGTTGAGGAGAACATATTTAAGATGTATGCAAAACATCTATTGAGCATGCCTCTAGATCCAACAGAAGAAAGGTTTGGAACTTATGCAGAAAAGAGCATGGAAGTCCATGAGAATTTTCAGAAGCCTAAGATAATTAGAAGAGTAAGGAAAGAAGTGGAAGTGTTTGCAGAAAACATGGGCATACCTGTAGAAAAATTGAAAGAAGCTAGAAGGAAGAGAGAAGCAGAAGCTGAAAAAGGGAAAGAACCTAAAAATGAAACTACTAGTCCGACAGCCCACACTAGATCCACAAGGAGTTCTCCTGTGGCCAAGCCTATGCAAACTCAAGATAAGACTTCTGGTAAGAGGAAGAAGAACAAGAGCACAAGAACCTATGAAGTCGTCTTAGAAAGTGAGGAGATGATACAAATGAATATGTGATAGAAATGAAGGCTACCGACACTAGGCTACAAAGTTGACCAAGGGAAAATCCTCTGGTGAAGAAGAAAAGGAAAAGAAGAAGGAAAAAACTGACAAGCCAGGTATGTCAGTTGAGGAAGTTGAAAATGTGGTTGTCAAGGATGGAAATATCAAGCCCCTCTGCAAATGGTATGAAGCTTTTGATAAATCAGGTCAAAGAATTCTTGAGGAGGCAACAATAAAACATCTAAATATTTTCAATAAAGTTCTTGTTGAAATTATGTCTGGTTTACCCAAGAGCCTGTATGATGTTTTGGAGACAAGAAGAGTTACTGCTAGAAAAAAATAAGAGCATATGAGAAAGAGATTTCTTGCAGACTTGTGTTTGGAAATGTCAATTGAAGAGATGAATTCACTTCTAGACAAAGCTAATAAGGAATTCAAAAGCAAAACAAGGGTAAACAAACTTATGATCAATGAAACTGATGTTGTTACTAAGGAAACCAAGAAAATCCTGGAAGCATTTTGGTCGAGAAACAAGATCAATGTTGAAGAAGTTACTAATCCGGTAAATGAAGAAGTGAATGTAAATGAGGAGAATGTGAATGTATTTGATCCTCCAAAATTTGAGGATATTCCTAATATGAATAATACATAAGTTCCTATGGAGACTGAAGCTCCTAAGGTTGTATTAGTTGAAGAAAAGGAAATGCCAAATGAAGAAGTTGAAGATCCTAAAGGCAATCAAGAAATAATTTCTGAAGGACCTGAAGTTGAAGGAGAAAAAGTTCAAGTTAAGGATATTCCAGTGGAAGTAAGAGACATTGTCGAGGAAGTGAAGAAATCTCTGGTGGAACAACAGTAAGAATTTGATCCTGAATTGGTTGAAGGCCCGATCAATCTATCCACCTTGTTCCCAATTCAAATAATGAAGGTTGCATCAATTGCTCAAGCTAAGGCCAATGAGAAGATTCTGAAGTCTCACCTTGAGGATAATGAACTTTCGTGTCTTGCATTTGGAGTTTTGGAGAAAATTATGCCAACTCATGTGAAGGATTTGTCTGGTTCATCCTTCAGTGAACTGAAGAAGCTCATAAATTTTGTAAGTACTCATTTCGAGTCTCTTGAAAAATCAACCATGGATAAAGTGCAAAAAGAGTTTAATGGAAAAAAGATTTAGTTGGTTGAAGGAAGTGATTGCAAAGGATAAAAATATGTTAGCCACCTATATGAAGAATATTCAAGGTTCTATATCTGAAGGTGGAAAGGTCTATAAGTCATGTTTGGTTTTGTCCAAGTTTACTGAAGATAATGAGAAGAAGGTGAAGGATCTTAAAAAACAATTGGCTACTATTTCTGATGCTTTTGATCCATTAGCTATTGATGTTGGTAAGCATGAAGGTCAAGTAATATCTCTACTTGACAAAATAAGGTGCTTGAAGCATGAAAATGACAGGATTGTAGAGAGAGCATGTGAACTCAGAGGACTAATTGGTCCAAAGATTGAATTCATGGTGAGTGCATTGAAGGAAGCCAAAGATGCTATGGCAGTTAGTGACCCAATGAATCTTGAGTTTGCTGAAGCTCAATCTTATTTAGTTTGTGGTCACATAACAATACTGGAGAGTTTCAAAAAGGTTTGCGATGCAAATTTAAGAGTGTTGAAGCAAGACTTTGTAGATGTTTTCAAAATTTTGTAAGTTACAAGTTCATGCCTCTACAGTTTTGAAATTTTGGAATTTTGTTTCCCCAATTTTTCCATTGATGTCAAAGGGGGAGAGTTGTACAGTGAAAAATGTATATCGATCTTAGGGGGAGTTACATTTCTGAGTTGATATTGGAGATTCTTTTTGAAGTTTTGTGGCAGCATAATTCATGTTGGTTTTGATCCAACAATTTGTCATTTTTCACTAAGTGTTGCCATCAATGCCAAAGGGGGAGATTATTGGCAAGAGACACTACAAATGCTATCTAGTGTTGTCATTGATGGAAACCCTAGTTGGTGATTGGATCTACACGTTATCATTTTCTCCTACCGATAGGTAGATTGAAGACAATCAAGGAAGATTAGAGCATCTGACAGTTTTGTGTTCATCGATTCACTTATAGATTTTTTGTTGTTATTTTGAGTTGTGGATCTCATGGGAGGTTGATCTATGTATGTATTTTGTTATCCAAAATTCTCAGTGCCTCATATCAAGTTGTGTGCTAATCTTGAGATCCGGTTGGATATCTTTCTGTTCATCTGTGTTTGGTGGCTGACCCAACTGATATAGCATGTCGTGGATATTCGAGGAGTATTTGTTCAATTGTTTTTCTATTTGATCATCTTGATTTAGGTCTGAGCTAAGTTGTGGCTGACTGTTGTGGATGCACATTGAATTTAACTCATGATTTGAGTTGACAGTTGGAAATATTTTCAAGTTCTATTGAAGCCGATTTGTTGTGATTAAATTGCTAGTCGCGGATATATATAAATGATCAATTATATCATTTTGGTATGTATGTGTGGTGTGTCGATGTGTGTTGCGAATACCAGATGGGTGATTGATTGATTTTATCCACAGTTTCATTTGTGCATAAAGATTTTGTGGTGCGAGTTAGAGTAGAAGTGCAAAATTAGTTAGAAGGACAAAAGATCGACTACTGAGCCTAATCAGAACTGTAATCAAGCATTTGTAGATGCTACTCTCTCAGTTCATTCTCTTGGATCTAATCCAAATCTTTGTAAGGCAGTGTGCCTTTCTATTTTGAGCAGTGAGCTCTAGGCAGTGAGCATGAATGCAAGTGCATTCCCATATTGTAAACTTATTTTTGAGTATACTTAGATCATATTGTGGATTGGACATCCACCGTGGTTTTTCCCCTAACAGGGTTTCCACGTAAAAATATCTATGTTATGGTGTTGTGGTTCTTTGCTTTTTGTTCATGCATATTGTTTTTGGTTGAATGTTTTAAGTGTGTTAAAGATCAAAATAATAAAGTTAATTTTTGCAGAACACTGATTCACCCCCCTCTCAATGTTGCTTGTTTCCAACAATCCCCTCCAAGGAACTAAGTATACTTGGTCAAGCAAAAGGAATGGAAACCATCTAATCCAAGTCAAATTAGATAGATTTTTTTTATCTCTGCTAATTGGAATATCTCACAATTCCTTTCTCTTTTAGCTCTTCCTAGGTCTGGTTTTGATCATAATGCCTTGGTGCTCAAAAGAAATGTGTACCATAATAGGGGACCTTTCCCTTTTAGATTCAAAGCTATGTGGAGTCTCCACCTGGATTTTGTTGCTCTAGTTAAATATTGATGGGAGGAACCTATAATTGGTACACCAATGTATTGCCTAGTAGAAAAGCTAAGTAGAATAAAGAAAAGAGTGAAAGGGTGGAATAAGGTGACTTTTGACAATATCTTTGAGATAAAGAATTCATTGGGAAAAAGTATAAAAGAGGTTCAAGATATTATGGAGGCTGGTCAGGTGGATGAGGAGATATGTGCTAAGAAAAGAGACCTCAGATCCCAATGGTATAAGATAAACAAAAAGGAGGGAATCTATTGGAAAAAAAAGTCAATGGTTCAATGGCTAAATGAAGGGGATAGGATCACAAATTTTTTCCACCAATCCACCTTGAAACATAAAAGCAGAAACAAAATTAGATCATTTGTGAAAGTGGATGCCTCTATTGTGACCAATGAAAAAGATATTGTGAGGGAAGCTGTTAAATTTTTCTCTACTCACCATAGGGCCCCTGACAATGTTCATCAGGTAAATGTTGACTTTATTGAAGTGATCCCTAAAGTAATTTCTAATATCGATTTAAAGAAGTTGACTAATGCTATTTCTATGGATGAAGTAAAAAAGGTGGTGTTTTCCTTTGGAGCCTATAAAGCTCCTGGCCCTGATGGGTTCCCTCCTATTTTTTTCCAGACCTTATGGGATATAGTTAAAAATGATCTTTTCAATGCTGCTAGGGATTTCTTTAGGTTGGGTAGGATGTTGAATCAACTGAATGCTACTTTTACAAACCTTATCCCCAAAAATGTTGATGCCTTATCCATGAAAGATTATAGACCTATTAGTCTCTGCAACATGATTTATAAAATTTTCTCTAAAATTTTGGTGTTTAGACTTAAACCGGTGTTGGGTAAAATGATTGCCTCAAACCATAAATGTTTTGTCTAGGGAAGAAATATTCTCGATGTTGTTATTTCCACACATGAAATTATTCATTCAATGGATCACTCTAAGAAACCTGGGATGGCCTTCAAAATTGACATTTCTAAGGCCTATGATAGAGTTTCTTGGCCTTTCCTTTTTGCTATTCTTAGGAAGTTTGGGATTGATGGTAGATTCCTAAGGATGATCTCTGCTTGTGTTACCTCCCCCATGTGTTATGTTCTAGTTAATGGAGTCCCCATAGGTTTTTTCTCTTGTGGTCATGGGCTTAGGCAAGGTGACCCCCTTGTTGAAAAACAAGGTGAAGAAAGCTTGCAATATGAACTTAAATGTGTGAATGCAAATCTGAAATATGTAGATTAACCTTAGCCTTAGTGTGAAGAAAGAATGAGAGAGAGAGATAGAACAATATAACACATGCAACAACAGATTTACGTGGAGAAGCCCCGAAGGGAAAAAAATCCACCACCGAAAGAGAGGCAAGTATATTACTGATAATCTTCAATATTACATGCAGCAATAGACTTCTCTTATCATTCCCTGTAAATCTAGCAACACCCCGTTACCTTGCAAAACTGAATTCTTAATAACACTAGCTCAAGGCCCCAATTAATAGAGATTTGTGAGGATGAAAACCACCATGGTTTCACCAAACAATAGGCAAAAATACCACCTAGAAAAACCCACGCCTCCCTCCTTGAAATGGTCAAAAATACCAAAAATAGCCTCTTACAGATGCTCTTACAACTGTCATAAGGCATCTTTTATGCATGGGCGCTTGGGGTCTAAAAATAGCATATTTTGTCATAGGGAATCTGTCATATTGTCATAGCATCTTATGACAACTTGCATGCATGTCATAGATGCTCTTACAACACCCTATTTTGACCCACAACCTTATTTTAGAAGATTCCAAGGTGGGACACCTAGCTAATTTGTCCTTTTCCATAAGGATAAATGGTAACGGTAACACTACATTTACATAGTCTCTTTCACCACTGTTGGTCAAACAGTTTCACCTCTTATGGGTAAATGTACAAAACACTTTAGGAGAATAATAAAATAAAGGATTTACAAGGTTGATGACACCTAAATCCTAACATTCTCCCACTTGACATCATACTTTGTAAATTACACCCATAGAGATACAATTACATAGAATTAAGTACAGTGATCAAGGCCCATGGCCTTTCTGCACCAAGAGAACTTTTTCGTGGTGACTAGCTTCATAAGAGAATCTGAAACATTATCCAAAGTGTCAACTTTTTCAATCAAGACTTGACCATTCTCAATCATTTCTCGCACAAAGTGATACTGAACATCAACATGCTTAGTACGAGCATGATACATAGGATTTTTAGCCAAACATATGGCACTCTGACTATCACATCCGATCCTCACTATCCTGCAATCAAAACCAATACCATTACCAAGTCTCTGTAACCAAACTGCCTCCTTAGAGGCATGTGTAGAAGCCATATACTCGTGGGGTAGACAAAGCAACTGTAGGTTGTCTTTTACTCATCCAACTCACTGCTCCTCCAAACAAAGTAAACACATAGCCACTAGTGGACCTTCGACTATCCAAGTCACCTGCCCAATCTGCATCAACAAAACCCTGTATGTCCAATGACTTATCAACATTGTCAGTACCATGATAAACCAAATAGTAATCAGAAGTGCCTTGCAAATATCTGAATACCCTTTTGACAAAAGTCCAATGTTCTTTACCAGGGTTAGACATAAACCTGCTTAGAACTCCCACTGCTTGGGCTATATCTGGTCTAGTACAAACCATTGCATACATTAAACTACCGACAGCACTAGCATAAGGAACTTTAGACATTTCATCAATATCATCATCCAATTTAGGACACATGTCTAAACTCAACTTAGTACCAATAGGAAATGGAATATTTACTGGTTTACAGTCCTGCATATTAAACCTTTGCAAAATAGTGTTAACATACTTGCTCTGACTTAACCAAAGCTTTCTGTGAATCCGATCCCTAATGATTTCCATCCCAAGAATATATTTAGCAGCCCCTAAATCTTTCATATCAAATGTGCCAGAAAGCTGAGTTTTAAGTTCCCTAATCATTGCCTTATTGTTACCAATGAACAACATATCATCCACATATAAGACAATAATCAGTATCTGATCATCAATAACTTTAAAGTAAACACAATGATCCTCTTCACTTCTAACAAAACCCTTATTTAATGCAAATGCATCAAACTTCTGGTACCACATCCTAGGTGACTGTTTCAAACCATATAGAGACCTTTTTAACCTGCAAACCAAGTGTTCTTTTCCTTTCACAACAAAACCGTCAGGCTGTTGCATATAAATTTCTTCCTCTAGATCCCCATGCAAGAAAGCAGTTTTAACATCCATTTGTTCTATTTCTAAATCATAAGCAGCAGCAATGGATAAAATGAATCTAATAGAGGTTAACTTAGCAACAGGAGAGAATATTTCACCAAAATCAACTCCCTCTCTCTGGGAGTAGCCCTTGGCCACTAATCTGGCCTTGTACCATTCCAACTTTCCGTCTGCACCAAACTTCTTTTTATATATCCACTTACAACCAATGGCCTTTCTTCCTTTGGGAAAACTAACAAGATCCCAGGTGTCACAGTTTTTCAAAGACATCATCTCATCATGCATGGCCTGCATCCAAGACTCACATTCTTCTGAAGAGAGAGCCTCCCTAAAAGATCTAGGTTCATCATCAGTACATAACAAAGCAAATTTACAATGAAAATCAGGTGGGCTATACCTGTCAACTGGATTTCGTTGTCTTGTGGATCTTCTCAAAGGTGGAGTAAGAGGTTCCTCCTCATGTTCATCCTCATTGTTTTCAACTTCTTCTGTTACAACGGATTCGTCAGAACTCTCTTCTTCTTCTCCATCTTCTTGTCCATCTCTCTGTTCTTCCACATGTGCATCTTCTTGCTTAGTTTCAAAATGCACTATTTTTGACTTTTCCTTTGGTTGCACATCTTCAGAGTTAGCTCTAAATTCCCTGAAAATAACATCTCTAGAAAATATCATCTTTCGTGTTAGTGGATTCCAAAGTTTATAACCTTTAACATTTTCACCATAACCTACAAAGATGCATTTCTGAGATTTGGGATCCAATTTAGACCGCTTCTCTTGAGGCACATGAACAAAAGCCTCACAACCAAAGACCCTTAAATGTGAAACTGAAGGCTTTTTACCCAACCACATTTCATAAGGAGTTTTATCAACAAGAGCTTTACAAGGAGATCTATTAATTAAATAACAAGCAGTACCAACAGCCTCTGCCCAAAAGCATTTGTCTAACTTAGCACTACTTAACATGCTCCTAGCTCTTTCCATTAATGTACGGTTCATTCTTTCTGCTACCCCATTTTGTTGGGGTGTGTAAGGTGTAGTCTTTTGCCTAACAATTCCTGCATGTTTGCAAAACTCATCAAATTCCTTAGAACAATATTCACCCCCATTGTCAGATCTCAATACTTTTATCTTATAATTTGTTTGCTTTTCAACCAATGCCTTAAATTCCTTAAATTTGGTGAAAACTTCAATTTTGAATGCATAAAATAAATCCAAGTATATCTTGAGTAATCATCAATGAAGGAAACATAATAACGAGATCTACCCAAAGAATCTGTATCCACTGGACCACACACATCCGAATGAATAAGTTCTAACAATCCATTAGCTTTATTAGTTCCTTTAGGAAATGATGACCTATTTTGTTTACCAAACACACAATCCTCACATAAATCATTTTTACCAACAGAATAATTAGAAATACCGTCTACTAGTTTCTTATCAAGTATGGTCCTAAGACCTTTTTCACCAATGTGACCCAATCTATGGTGCCACAACATACATGCATTTTCAGTGCTAGTTACAAAAGAGGAGTTACAAAAAGTAGAGGCATGTAGCGTAAATAAATTCCCTGTCCGAGATCCTTTAGCAACCACCAAACTTCCCCTTACCATCCTGCAACCAGACTTGTCAAATGTCACATGCATCCCAGAATCATTCAACTTGGAAACTGAAATTAAACTTTTTGTAAGTCCTGGAATATGTAAAACATCATCAAGGGTTTTAACCCTCCCATCACTGAAACACAACTTTACCTTTCCTTTACCAATAACCTTTTGTGAGCTATTATCACCCATGAAGACCTCTCCTCCATCATATTCTTTGTATGTAGAAAACCACTCCTTATGAGGAGTCATATGGAAGGAAGCACCTGAATCAATAAGCCAAGAATCATTACAAACTGTGTTAGCTGAAATAATCAAAGCATCAGAATCACCGTTATCAGAGGACTTTTCCGTGGAGGAATCTGCATTCTTTTTCTTGTTTCTACATTCCTTCTTCACATGTCCCCATTTACCACAGTTCCAACACTTCACTCTGCTCTTTCCAGGGGTCTTAGATCGTCCTTTAGACTTATCCTCCTTCTTATCCCCTTTAGGCTCTTTCTCCTTGGGCCTACCTCGCACATGCAAGGCATCTTGGGAGCCACTGCGCATGGTCTTTCTCCTCATCTCCTCTGAAAGAAGTATGGGAATAATAGTATCCAACTTAGGTTCTGCACCACCACTTGTTATAGCAATAACTAAATTTTCCCAAGATTCTGGCAAAGAGCAAATCAATAAAATGCATTTATCCTCATCTTCTATTTTAACATCAATAGATGCAAGCTGACTTATAATCAAATTAAAAGCATTCAAATGTTCAGCAATAGATTCACCATCCTTCATCTTTAATGAATACAAACATCTTTTGAGATACAACTTGTTAGACAAACTCTTAGTTTGGTAGATTTCACCTATCTTCCTCCAAAGCTTGTATGCTGTGTCTTCTGAAGAGACATTCAGGAGGACAGAATCTGTGAGACACAACCGAATAGTCCCTCGAGCCTTCTTGTCTAACTTATTCCAATCTTCATCTGACAAGGTTGAAGTAGATGGCTTCTTTTCAACTGAAACTGGTAACCACTGATCTCTTTCCTCAAGAAGGTCCTCCACTTTCAACTTCCACATCTCGTAACCAGTTCCATTGAACTTCTCAATATCTAGATGAGAGGTGGAGGCCATGGTATGCAATCTTTCACAAATCTGCAAAACCCACAACACAAAAGCTCCCACTGCAGCAAAAAACCTTCAACACTCTAAAAGGAAAGCGTCCCTTCCTTAACAGAACCGTTAGCTCTGATACCAAATGTTGAAAAATAAGGTCAAGAAAGCTTGCAATATGAACTTAAATGTGTGAATGCAAATCTGAAATATGTAGATTAACCTTAGCCTTAGTGTGAAGAAAGAATGAGAGAGAGAGATAGAACAATATAACACATGCAACAACAGATTTACGTGGAGAAACCCCGAAGGGAAAAAACTCCACCACCGAAAGAGAGGCAAGTATATTACTGATAATCTTCAATATTACATGCAGCAATAGACTTCTCTTATCATTCCCTGTAAATCCAGCAGCACCCTGTTACCCTGCAAAACTGAATTCTTAATAACACTAGCTCAAGGCCCCAATTTATAGAGATTTGTGAGGATGAAAACCACCATGGTTTCACCAAACAATAGGCAGCAATACCACCTAGAAAAACCCACGCCTCCCTCCTTGAAATGGTCAAAAATACCAAAAATAGCCTCTTATAGATGCTCTTACAACTGTCATAAGGCATCTTTTATGCATGGGCGCCTGGGGTCTAAAAATAGCATATTCTGTCATAGGGAATATGTCATACTGTCATAGCATCTTATGACAACTTGCATGCATGTCATAGATGCTCTTACAACACCCTATTTTGACCCACAACCTTATTTTAGAAGATTCCAAGGTGGGACGCCTAGCTAATTTGTCCTTTTCCATAAGGATAAACGGTAACAGTAACACTGCATTTACATAGTCTCTTTCACCACTGTTGGTCAAACAGTTTCACCTCTTATGGGTAAATGTACAAAAAACTTTAGGAGAATAATAAAATAAAGGATTTACAAGGTTGATGACACCTAAATCCTAACACCCCTCTCTCCCTACCTATTTATCATTGTTGCTAAAGTTATTGGCAGGAATATCCAAAAATTAATGGACTCAAAAGCTCTCAAAGGTGTTAAAGCTGCTTCATCTCTTATGCCAAATTCCAATCAATAGTTTGTTGATGATACTGTAATGTTCGAGGAAGCCTCGGTGGCGGAAGCTGGTCTCTGGAAATAGTTTCTCAATGAATATGTTGTTGTTTATGGCCAGTGTATCAATTATGAAAAAAGAAAAATTTACTTCTTTAATACTGATCAACAGATTAAGGAGAGAGTGATAAAAATCCTGGGATGTCAAGAAGCTAATTTACCTGATGCCTATCTGGGTCTACCATTGATCTCTAAGAAGTTGGAAAATAATTACTGGAATTAGCTGATTGAAAGGACTAAAAAAGAACTTGTGGGATGGAAGGGGAAGCTTCTTAACTTGGCTAGCAAGATTCAACTCCTTAATTCCTCCCTTTAGAATATTCGTATAGACTATCTATCCCTCTTCAAAATCCCTACCTCTATAGGGGAGAAGATAGAATAGATTCAAAGAAAATTCTTATGGTCAGGTATTGAAGAAAAAAATAGATTGTCCCTGGTTTGCTGGGAAATAGTGTGTACTCCTAAAAGGAGAGGGGGTCTAGGATTAAGAAGAATATCTATGCTTAACAAATCCGTAATGGCTAAAATTGGTTGGAATATTCTAGAAGGCTCTAAAGACTAGGTAAAAATTTTCCAAGCTAAATACTTGAGGAATAGGAATCCTGGCTATTTTCTCTTAGTTTCTAATTTTCCTAGTGGTTCAACATTATGGAATCATCTTGTTAAATTGAGGAATGTGCTGAAGCTGGGGGTTAGAAAGAGAATTGGGAATGGGAATAATACTGACTTTTGGAAGTACCCTTGGATAGATACTTCAACTTTGGCCTCTTTAGAAGATCTTAATCCTCTTAAACAAAGCCTAAACAAGATATGTGGTAAAAAGGTTTTTGAATATATTAACTAGGAGTTGGAGGAACCAAAATGGAAGGAGTTTAATTTGTTATTAAGGAGGGACAATCTGAGAGGCCAGAGACAGGTGAATTGGGATCCTATCCTCATAAGACTGCATGGTTTGATTGGGGAGGCAAAGTGGTTTGATAGAGAAAGGGAAGATGAGTGGCTTTGGAAAGGTAGCTCTTCTGGCTATTTCTCGGTCAAAAAGGCTTATGAAGAACTGATGAAGGTGCAAGGTGCTGCTTCAGACCATTTCTGGGATAAGGTGTGGCTAAAGAACTTGATTACCAAAATTAACTGTTTCTGGTGGACTGCGACTCATGGTAAAATTCTCACTGTTGATAACCTGGTTAGGAGGGGTTTCCAATTGGTTAATATATGCTTGTTCTGTAAATAGGAAGAGGAGTGAATTATGCACATTTTCTTTCACTGCCAATTTGTGAGGGAAGTGTGGTCTTTCTTTCTCTCATTGTTGTCTTCTGATTGGGTGTTTCCTAATTCAATGAAAGCATTTATAGAAAACTGGTCAAATTTCCCTTTTTCACATAATGTTATTGTTGATCTCTACAACCAAGTTCCTCCTTTTGTTACCTGGGGTTTATGTAAGGAAAGGAATAATAGAATATTCAGGCATGTGGAGAGAAGTAGTCAGGAGGTAAGCCTGATCATAAAAACTCATATTAAGGAAAACATCGAGGCTGGAAGTTATGGCTTCTCCAAAACCTAGCCTAACTACAAAGAAATGAGGATTAAGCAAAACTGGGGAATTAGGAAGGATTTAACCAAACTTAATTGGTCAAAGATGCTAACCATAATGGCTACTATGTGGAGCCCTTCACAGATGGATTGGGTAAAGTGTAACTTTGATGGGTGCTCAAAAGGAAACCTGGGACAAGCTAGTGCATGGGTCTGCTAAGGAACCATAAAGGAGAATGTATAGTGAGATTTGGCGTGAATATGGGCGTCTGATCCAATAATAAAGCTAAAGCTATGGCAGCTTTGGCAGCTTTGGGGGGCTTCAATACTCTGAAGGAGCTAGGTTATCAAAATGTCATAATAGAAGGGGACTCTAAGCTTATAGTGGACATCCTAAATGAAGAGGTTGTGCCACCATGGGAACTAAAAAATATAATTGATAAATTCCAAGTCATTAAGAAGTCTTTTTCCAACTGTAGGGTGCAACATGTTTATAGAGAGGGAAATAAAGCATCCAACTATGCCACCAATGTGGTGTTGAGCTATAGGGGTTGGACCCAGTGGACTCATGGTAATACACCGAAGTCTTTAAGAGACTTAATCCTGAATGAAAAATTTGAAAATGAGTACCATATGCAAAAATGAAAGATTGATGTTATGCAGGAAAAATGAGTACCAAGTGGTGCTTTTTGGCTTTTCGTGTAATGATGACATTGGAAGTACAAGATTCTATCAGATGATCTTGGCTGGAAGTATTATTTATTATTCTTCTGTTATGAAGGTGACCAAAAATCACATGAAGATTATCAAGTTGTTAAGGGCTATCATTTCTATTCGTGTCGATTTTCCTTGTGTTAGCTATTCCCACATTTCTAAAGTGGAGAAAGGTATGAAAATTAATGGGGAGTTTATTACTTGTAAGAAAAATGATGGGGTTTTTGTACTGGGAAATGTATCGCTAGACTTAACAAAAAGAAACTTCTCGATTCACCATTATTTATCAGATCTCTATGTAATTTAGCATAAGAGTGGTTGTATTCTGAAACCAAAGAATAAGGTGTGGGAGATTATGAAGAAAATTTCACCACAACCGAAGAATTTATGAAAAGAAAAATAGGAGGACCAAGGAAGAGAATGGAGCTGCCAAATTGTCAAGCCTTGAAACAGAATGTGGATTTATGGAGAATGTTTGAAAATGCTGGTATGATTATGTTATTCGAATCCCTGAAGGGATACAATGAGAACCTAATGACAAAGTTTACCAACTCCTGGAGGAAGGGTAATGTTACCATTGGATTGGTGAAGTTTGAGGTAATGACTAGATTCATTGCAGAAGCAACGAGGCTGCAAAATCAAGGGATTAAGGTTGCTAAGAAAACTGGCGCAGACTACTAGAGGTTTGTCGATAAATTCCTGCATGAAGGGGAGAATCTCAAAATATTTTAGAATGGGTATGCAAGATTGGAACTCCCTCCTCCCTTTGCTTTAGTTAGCTTGTTTTTTATGCGGTACTTTACTCTTGAGGGAAGGTATATGTCGGTACATGCATATCATTTTTCCTTTCTTAACCATATTCAACATGGTGAGAGAGTCAAATTTCCATTTTATCTGTTGTCCTCCCTGCAACTCAATATCGAGAAGGGAGCCAGTCCTCCCCTCCACCAAGGTCTAATGCTAACCCTATACAAGTATGCTCTGGTGTTGAATCCCCATGGAAACCCTTTGGCTGGAAGAAGTGAAAACCCTGGTTGTTTTGAGGAGATTAATGAGGAACAACCTGTGGATGAAAACCCTGCTGATGTTGAAATCCCGACTGAGGAACCTAACCCCCGCCTACCTCCTATTGTTGCTACTAGGAGAGTGATTATTACTGCTAAAAGCCAATCCCCTATGGCCAATGTGTCCAACCCATCTACTCTTGTGTCACAGAAGAGTGAGGAAAAAATAACATTTGAAATTAAGCTCATCAGAGCCACGCCATAAAAAAGAAAACATTCGCCTTTGCTGTTGGAGCTTCCCAAGGTGAAGAAACCCAAAAGAGACTTAAACCCTAGGGATGTCATCAATATCATTGAGGAAGGGACTCAAAATGAGGAGGAGAAGGAGTCTCTGTAGGGGCAAAGGAGTGGAGGGAGTGGCGGGAGAAGGTCAACCCACCTTGCAAAAGTAGCCTCAAAGGACAAAAAAGGTAAACAAAAAATGACTGTGTGAAGAGGACCTGGGGTACAAAGAATTTGAAGCCCAGGAGGAAGATGATTGAAAGGATATGGATTTTGAGGGATCATCTTATGAGATGGGGGAAGAAGGATCAGAGGAGGATAAGGAAGAGGAAGAGGAAGAACAAATTGAACAATTTGAGGATGAAAAGGAGGATGAAAATGTGCAAGAAGTTGGGGATTTGGGTATGGATAATAAAACTGAGGACTCAAGCAATGAATTTTTAAAGAGTAGACTAACATTTCTGTAGGCCTAGTTTGAAGATATGGAGAAGGCTTTAGTTACACTCATGAAGGTAACTAATAGACTGATGAGGAGGGTGATGCTGGGAGTTGCTTCTGGAGAATCCAAAATCACCAGGAAGCTGAGGAAACAGGGGAAACTGAATGTATTGAAGATGTTGGATGAGACAAAGGGACCTGGCTGGAGAGAATACATTGCTCTGATGGGAGAGTATGGGGACCTGTTGAAGAAATCCAAGTAATAGATTTTTGTTGCTGCTATGTTGTTTATGATGATTTTTGTCCTTTTGTCTTAATCTCTTGGATTGTTATGTTATTATAGCTATGATATGGTGGAATACCACCTGGGACACTGTGGATTTAATTAATGGTTTATGTAGATCTAAGTTTTCGTGATGAGGGCGCAACCTGAGACTTAGAAAATAACCCAAAAACAAGAGACTAATTTTATTATTCATAAAATGGAGCTTCTTACATGCAGAGGATCTCAAATCCCCAAGTTCTACAATGCATGCAAGTTATAGAAAGCTACAGAATAACCCTTTCGCAATATGCCAGCTTGTCCCCAAAAAGTTACCCAAAAATTAGAAACCCGCCCATAAATAGAGCTTCTCTTTAGTTTGGAGTCAAAACAACATTCAAATTTGAGTTTAGGCAGTTTGGCGCCGAAAATTACAACTTGAAGTTCAAATTTCAAAAGAACATTTGCAATTGTATCTTCTAGAAAGTGCGCCAACTTCCCGGGGCCATAACTTTTGATCCAGGACTCCGATTCGCGAACCGTTTGAACCGTTGGAAAGGTCTCGAAGTCAATAATGCGCTCAAAATTTTCTACGCCGATTTCGGCAAGTTTCGGGGCCGTTCCGGAAACTATAAGTGCCTCAAATCTAACTCGGAAGATTTTCAGGTGCAAATATGGGAAACTAAAAATACAATATCTTTCAACCCAGGAATAGAAAATAAAAACCATAAATTGGGAATTTCATTATGACGAAAAGGGTATCCAAAAATGTAAAAACATCTAAAAACTGAGAAACTTGAACTATTTTTGGGTGATGCAAGATTGCCCTTACACCATTGGATGCTCCTGCATCAGACACCCAGGGTAATTTGAGAAGTGACCCATCACGTCTCAGATGGTTGAGGAAAACCCAACCGATCAACGCTACCTTAAATAGCCAGGATGAATCTTCCACGTGCCTTCCTCTCCATTTCACCAGATATTCTTCATACTACCTATTTCTGGTACTCCTTCCCACACGACTATCCAAGATTGCTTCAATCTCCTCCCTTTCTGAAGTAGGTGCTGGAATGTCATACTGCCCTATTGCTAGTGCTTCATCCATTCCACCTTCATGATACTCTGTCAAATCTGAAATGTTGAACACAGGGTAAATGTTGATTCCATCAGGCAACTCTACCTCATATGCATTCCCTGAATCATGCTTCTTCAAAATCTTACAGGGACCGAATTTCTTCATCTTCAATTTGTTATAGGTTCCCACGGGAAACCTTTCTTTCCTCAAGTTGACCATTATTGCATCGCCAATCTAAAACTCCTTATTCCTCCTTTTCTGATCTACCTTAGCTTTATATTGCATATTCATCTTATTAATGTGTTCTCGTACCTTCTCATGTATATTCTTTATGTGCTCTACAAAATCTTCGGATTCATCACTTATTCTCTTCTCTTGGTCCATCTTCCTCAATTCTAGAGCCGTTCTGGGGCTACCTCCATACACAATCTGGAACGGTGATCTAGCAGTGCTTCTGTTGACATAATTGTTTTAAGAAAATTTTGCCTAGGGTAAGATCAAGTCCCATCCCTTGGGTTTATCTCCTACCAAATATCTCAGTAGGTTACCTAGACTCCTATTAATAACCTCTATTTTCCCATCTGTTTGTGGATGGTGTGCAGAACTAAACTTCAACTCTGTCTTCAGCTTCTTCCATAAGGTCCTCCAAAAGTACCCCACAAATTTGGTGTCACGATTTGAAACAATACTCTTTGGCAGACCATGTAGCCTCACCACCTCTTTGAAGAACAAGTCAGCAATGTGGACTGCATCATGGGTCTTCTGACATGGAATGAAATGTGCCATCTTCGAAAACCTATCAACCACCACAAAGACTGAATCATTCCCTCGTTGTGTCCTTGGAAAACCAAGAACAAAGTCCATACTTATATCCTCCCATGGCCTTTCTGGTACAGGTAAGGGCTGATATAAGCCTGTATTCTGGCTCACTCCTTTAGCCATCTGACATACCTTGCAGCTTTGTACAAACTTCTTCACATCCTGTGACAACTGAGGCCAATAATAATGCTCATTGATAATGACAATGGTCTTATCCTAACCAAAATGTCCTACCATTCCTCCACTATGCTTCTCCTTTATCAGGTTCTCCCTCATGGAACTCCTCGGGATACACAATTGACTTCCCTTAAATAACATGCCATCCTGGATTATGAAATCCAACCACCTTGTCCTGTCCATTGTAACAAGTTCCTTGCAAGCTTCCAAGCCTCTGCGAATCAAGATCTTCCAGATACAGTGTCTTAAGTTCATTGAACCCAACCACTTCAATCTGCATCTTTGTCATCAATGTATGCCTCCTACTTGCTGCATCCGAACCTATTTGACTTCCCACTCCATATGTTTCAAAACAAAGGTATAACTCTACAAAAATTCTACCCATTTCATATGCCTCCGATTTAATTTCTTCCCCGACTATTTAGGTATTGCAAGGCCTGATGATCAATATATAGAATAAATTCCTTCGACAAAAAATAATGTCTCCATTTCTTTAATGCTTGAACTATTGCATAAAATTCCTGATCATATATAGAATACTTTCTCTTGGCATCATTTAACTTTTCACTGAAATAGGCAATGGGCTTACCTTTTTGGCTCAACACTGCTCCAATGGCACAACCACTGGCATCACAATCCACCTGAAACACCTTGTTGAAATCTGGGAGGGCTAGAATAGGTTGCTCTGTCACCTTTTGCTTCAATAGTTCAAAATTTTTTGCCGCTCCAGTGCTCCACTTAAATTCTTTTCTATCCCCTCTCATTGTTTCAGTCAGGGGTCCACAAATACTATTGAAGCTTCTAATGAACTTTGTATAAAAACTAGTCAAACCATGGAAAGATCTCACCTCGGTAGCAATTCTTGGGGTAGGTCATTCCATAATAGCCTTCACCTTCTCTGGGTCCATCTTGAGACCTTCTGCTGAGACAACAAACCCCAAGTACACTAACTACCTCTTCACAAAACTGCACTTCTTCAGATTAATCAACAATTTCTCTTCTCTTAACTTCTCAAAGGCTCTCTGAATATGCATCAGATGCTCATCCAATGTCTTACTGAAAATCAAAATATCATCTAAATACACAATAACAAAACTTCCCAAAAATTCTTTAGTACCTAATTCATGAGCCGCATGAATGTGCTCGGTGCATTGGTTAGCCCAAAAGGCATGACTAACCACTCGATAGGCCCTCTTTGGTCTTGAAGGCGCTTCCATTCATCTCCCTCTCAACCAGATCCGTGATATCCACTCTTCGTGATCAATCTTTGTGAAGTATTGAGCTCCACTCAAACAAATCCATCAGTCATCCATCCTTGGTAGGGGAAATCAACTTTGATTGTTATCTTGTTTATGGCTCGGAGTCTGTACACATCCTCCACTCCCCATCCTTCTTTTGGTAGTGCACGCAGTAATCGCACATGGACTCAAACTCTCCCGTATCAAACCCTTTCTCAAAAACTCTTGAATTTGTCTGTTCAACTCCTCATTTTCTCATGGAGTCATTCTATGAGCTGCCTTATTTGGCAAACTGACTCCAGGAATTAAGTCAATCTGATGACCGATCTTCCTTATTGGCGGTAAACCCTCAGGTACATTATTAGAAACAATATCTTGAAACTCATCCAACATCCCAAAAACTTTCTCTCGAACTCTCAATATCCCCTCTACCACTCTAGGAATCAATGCATAACACACACGCTCATGTTTCATACCTTCTAAAAAAATTTCTTCCATCTACATAATAAATTCTAGCACTACTGCATACCTTTTCTTCGGTCTCCTTCAGGGGTTTCAACTTGTGACGAACCCCATCCTTTGTCAAGGAATAAGTGTTTGTATGGCCATCATGTATAGCTTGCCTATCGAACTGCCACGACCTCCCCAACAACATGTGACATGCATCCATGGGGATGATATCACAGAGTACCTCATCATGGTAGCTCCCGATCTTGAACTTTACTAGGCACCGCTCATTGACCAAAGCTTTGTGGTCTTTCTGCAACCAGGCAATCCGATATGTATGTGGTGCTTCCTCTTCACGCCTTAACTTCAGACCATCTCATTTGACACCAGATTATCAAGGTTCCCACCGTCAATAATATTATCACAACATTTTCTCTTCACACTTGCACCTTTGTGCTTAAATAGATTCTTCCTCCGTTTCGTGTTCCTTCCCGCCCACTGTGGCTCTCCAATCACTAGGATTCTCCTTTCAAAGATTATCCGAATGTTTAGATTGGGCCTCTCATCTACATGCGCAACCCCTTCCATGACCTTCTCCGGCCTTTTGTCCGCCTCTTCCTGGTGTTGTGGACATTCATAGGCCTGCGTCTTCTTCATTAATCGGAAACATACATTCCTTTGAAACCACCTCTTCCAGATCCTTATCCATATCTCCCTCGTCCGCTACCTCTTTGATCACCATTGTTTGGATCATGAGGGCGGTAGAAGTTGTCATTCCTTTGGCTTCAGCTGGTACCAACATCTTCACTTTTCTTTTCATCATCATTTTGGCTTCTTGAAGGTCTTCCACTACCCCTTCCACTTTGACCCTCATCCTTTTGTTTGCTATCAAATCTTTTGTTCAATTTTCTCCACTTTCGTGAGCAAACCGACACACATCCTCAATGGTGGTCATTCTCGACTAGGCTTAACTCCTCCTAATGCTCGATCGAACTATTAAGATATCGAGCTACCTTCTCCTTATTGGTCTCTTTGTGACCCGCTCGATGATTATCTTGTGAAAATCTTCAAGATATTCTTTTCACAACCGCTCTTGCTTCAACCCTTGCAATTTCTTCAATAAATCTAACTCGTAGTCCACTGGTATGAACTGCTTCTTCAGTTTCTCTACCATGCGATCCCATCTGGTGATCTTGACTTTTCCTCTTCGATTTCTTTCCAACTGGACCTCTTCCACCAAATACTGGCATGGCCCTTCAGCTTCATTTTCGCAAACTTAACCCGATCCGGGTCCTCTATTTCCTCATACTCAAAATATTCTTCTAGCTCGTTGATCCAGTTGATCAACTCTTCTAAGTTCAGACTTCCGGAATAACTGGGGACTTCACTGGTCTTTCTCGATCTTTGAAATGGTCTTTATTAGTCGCATTTGGTCTTGATCAATTGCTTCTTCTTCCTCTTCTACATTTGAACCTTCTTCCTCTCCTTCATCCTCACTTTCCTCCCTGGGGTTTAACCCTCTTCTCAACTGCTCTTGTAACGCATCAATCTGTCTCTGGAGGGCTGCCAGTGCATCTCTTCCACCAGCATTTCTACCGCCTCGACCACCTCTAGCACCACCATGCCTACCAGGAATCACTCTTGGAGGAATTTTTCTTGACCTCAACCCACAACCACGGTCCTGGTGCAAACTGCCTCACGATCAATAATCTGTCCACACGCTCAAGAAAACCGGCTCTGATACCACTTGATGAGGGCGCAGCCCGAGACTTAGAAAATAACCCACAAACAAGAGAATAATTTTATTATTCATAAATGGAGCTTCTTACATGCAGAGGATCTCAAATCCCCAAGTTCTACAACACATGCAAGTTACAGAAAGCTACATAATAACCCTTTCGCAATATGCCAGCTTGTCCCCAAAAAGTTACCCAAAAATTAGAAACCCACGCATAAATATAGCTCCTCTTTAGTTTGGAGTCAAAACAACATTCAAATTTGAGTTTAGGTGGTTTGGCACCGAAAATTACAACTTGAAGTTCAAATTTTAAAAGAACATTTGCAATTGTATCTTCTAGAAAGTGCACCAACTTCCCGGGGCCATAACTTTTGATCCAGGACTTCGATTCGCGAACCGTTTGAACCGTTGGAAAGGTCTTGAAGTCAATAACACTTTTGAAATTCACTATGCCGATTTCAAAAAGTTTTGGGGCCGTTCGGAAACTCTAAGTGCCTCAAATCTAACTCGGAAGATTTTCAGGTGCAAATATGGGAAACTAAAACTGCAATATCTTTCAACCCAGGAATAGAAAATAAAAACTGTAAATTGGGAATTTGATTATGACGAAAAGGGTATCCAAAAATGTAAAAACATCTAAAAACTGAGAAACTTGAAATTTAACTATTTTTGGGTGATGCAAGATTGCCCTTACACCACTGGATGCTCCTGCATCATTTCATCTAGAAACTTACCGTTTTTTATTAGTATTGGTTGGACTATGGTTACTATGTTAAAAGTTGGCCTGCGAGCTAATACTGTTGTTTTTTGGTTTGTTGGTGGTGTTGTTTCCCACCTTTTTCTGTTTCCTTTTTGTCTATTGTTGTAACCATGGGATCAGGGCCCTTCCTTGCTTATCTAATAAAAAACAATGACACACTCATGATATGGAATTGTGAAACCATGTAACAACCATCCAAATAGAAATTAAACTACAAGTGAATATCATTTTATTTTCAATAATATATAGATAAAACAATGAATATAATATGAAGTTTACTAATCTGCCTCATACCTCTGTCAAGGCATTGAACTCGCTATTGTTGTAACAAAACCATGCTCCACCATCCTATTAATATCAAGAGGAGTCTCTACTTGCATCATCTGAAAATGAAACAACATTATTCCATTACCAAAACTACAAGAGTAAAAGTTCTTTATATTACTTGATATTGACTTTTTACATAAATATTTAAAGGGTTTAAACCATCCAATAGTGATAAAGAACCAAATTAACCATTAATAATTACTTTACATGGAATATATATTCCATCCCAAGACATGTGCAAGCATGATAGTGATCATAAAAACATTTAATATCACTCATAAAGGTTTCCTTTGATGGCTTCTATCAAATCCAAATACAAGCATGATAGTGGTCATAAAAACATTTAATAGCCATTATTTTTTTATGAAGCATAAAAGATATAGAATATGGTAAGGGAATCCACTATTTTACCATATTTTGATGGATTAGGTGAATTCTTCATATTTGGCTTGTCAAATATGCCTTCGTAATGACTACATTTTAGAAATAAATATTGATTTCTAAATTGTTTAAGGGGATTGAGTTAGTTTTTGGTAAAAATGGTTTCAATTTGTGTGTTCGTACTAACAAGTGTTGTAAGGCCATAGTTGTTGATAATGTGTGCATCCTTATTTATGAATTTAATTATTGATAGTGTGCGGGTCCCTATGCATATTTATTATGATATCATAAATAACTATGTTTCACTGTATCCTTTATTTACAATAGTGAGACTATTATCAATAAGGTGAACAATTGGATGCATCCCCTATTGAATTGAATAACCAAGTGTGACCATATTGATGATGATGCATGATAGGTCTAGATAATGATTTATTTTCTGTTGTTTTTATACATGTTTCAAGATACTTTTAAACATATTCTCTAGACAATGTTCCTACATTATACTATCCTTTTATATCCATTATGCAGACTTGAACCTTAAATATGATGATGGAATTATGGTTATAATATATCAGTATTATATGGTTTATATGAATAAATGTATGGAATATTGATGGAATGCTATGAGTTAATTGTGATAGTTATCCTCATGTACATGTTTTTCGGAATTAACTTGTTTGCATCTAAATAGGAACCATCGCAGTAGTTGCGGGATGAACCCATAGCAAAAGGAATGCCTGGACACCGAACAGGGGAAGCACTAGGTTAAGCTGAATGTGGTGGTTGTTAATTAGAGGCACTTAATGAAGGTTGGATGTGCGTTATTATAACTAGTTTAATAAATGATGAAGAAGAGGTCTCTTTCACTTATGGAATTTTGACAAGTGGTTGTATGTTTTCATACAATTTTGTTTTGACAGAGTTCCAATTCTAATAGGATTCTCTTTCCTTTTCAGTTATAGGTTGAATAATTCAAGTCTTAATTCTATGCTCTATTACCTATTAGTGGAGTTAATGATTTCAATTAGTTGTTTCTTTCAATAAAGATTCCCTCAACTTGTATATAGATATTGGTTGAATCCGTAGGATAGTTAGTTGGTTTTTCTCAATTTTACGTTACCAGTTACTTTCAATTTCAAAATATGAAAAATATTCCAAATGATTGAGTCCAATATGTGGAAAGATATTTTGTAATCTTTTACAATATGTAATGAATGGAGTTAATCTTATGGGATGTGTAGAATCTATTAGTTAGATTGAGATCAGATAAAGTGGGAATAGTTACTTGAGTAGGCCAATCAAGGTATTATTCTTCACTTCATCTTTCAGTTATTTATTTCTGTTAGTAGCTGTTATTAGTTTATCATTATTTCATGAATCATATGCAAGTTAAATAGAATTTCATTTCTTGCTTATTGAGAATGAATTTTTGTGAATATGCGTGTAGTGATTATTAGTAGCACTCCAAAGGATAGTTCAACCGAGTCATTAGTTTTTATTAAGTTTTCAGTTGATACAACATTATCTTATTAGTAGCAGTTTAGTTACAGTCTAAGTTGTAGGTACCCATAGCAACTAGTTATGGTTTATGCTTTTACTGTTTTACAGTTTTGTGAATTTCCAACAAGTAGAATAACTTAAGTAGGGTAGTTTAGGTAGCTTTAAGTCCATGAAGGAATATATAATGCTACATCATCATAAGCTTACAAGCCTTGGGTTGATAATTTAATGTGGTATTAAACAATGTAAAGTGGACTATTCAGCTAGTTAAACCCCTGAATTGATTGTATTCTACCAAGTTTACAATACATTAGCTTATACTCTACATTTTTGGCACCGTTGCTGGGGATGGTGCTATCTTCAGAGACTAGTTTTTACAGTTTTCATAGTTAATTTCTCTTTTCAAGCATTAGGATTGTTAGATACCATCTTTTTCAACATCGAAGATATACTAACATTGTGCAGGACTATTGAATCTAAAGCCATATTTCATGTATGCAGAGGTAGATAGATTCCTTGGGTAGATTCCTTCCCTCCACATGCCAGGGAGATATTGTGGAAATTGGTGACTATAGTACTCAGAGTGAAGGTACCACTGAAGAAGAAATTTCCTTCTCACCAACCTCTAGCACACATACAAAAGGAACATACTGCACCATGGGTGATGCAATAGATGATGATGTTGACTGACCAAAATTTGAGTTCCCCATCACTAACCAGCAAAGGGCTATAGTGCTAAAGAACATTCTTCCTTCAACATTACCAATCTTCTATGGGTTAATGATTGAAGACCTAGATACATTTCTCTTTGAATTTGATGTCTTATGCAAAAGTTATGATTATACTCCTGATGCACATAGGCTAAATATTTTCCTTGCCACTCTCAAGGATGCAACTTTGAGTTAGTTCATGGGATTAGGTAAAGATGTTGTTCCTGATTGGGATACCATGAAGACACTATTTTTAGAGAAGTATTAGGACTACTGTAGAGGACCTAACATGAGAAAAGATGATATATTCAGAATGACACAAAAGGATGATGAGCCCTTAGAAGATTATGTGGAAATATTTCAGTTTTCTCTAAAGAAAAACCCACAAAACAAGTTATCAGAAGAGTCTCTTGAAAGTTAGTAATTTTGAGGGGAGTCAATGAATACTACATGGATTCCTTGAACCTCATTGGCTAGGGAGATATTTCTTAGCTACCATTTTTAGAAATTTGTAAGGTCTACAGGAATTACTCCAGGACCTTCACTAAAAGGCCAAGAGGAGATAAAACATCAGTTATTGGTAAATCATCTACAAGCGTTTCAAAAATAGAGCTAAGCAATCTGCTATCGAACATGAAGGAGGATATCATCAATCATTTGGAAACTCAGTTGGATACTCTCTGCATTAAGAAAAAGCAAGAGGAAGCTGAGGCTATGCTCACTGAATATTGTCCAAGCTATAGGAAAAGAAAAGAAAATTGTAAATGCAAAAGAATGGCCAGTATCCAACAAGATAAAGTTGAGAAGCCTTATTTTCATCCAATTGAAGGAGATGATGGATGACTCTTTTATATAGTACAAAGGAGGCCATGGAAGAAAAGACAAGGTATGCCACAAGATCCCCTTATCTTTAATTCATCCTTTCCTATTGGGAATCAAAACTTTGGGGCTTGGAACTCTCAACCTTGGCAAGTAAACCAAAACTAATGGAAAAACCCTAAAAAATGGCCATAAGCTTAGCCAAATTGGAACTAGCACCCAAACCCTTGGTCACAACAATTTTTTTAGGGTTCCAATTATAATCCACAATGGACAACATAACAGAATCAGTGACAACCTCAGTGGTAGAAAGGGCAGCAATGGAAACAACAAAACATGAACTACCAACAACCTATGCTTCCTCCACAACAACAAGAAGATCTAATTCCTCCATAAAATCTTGCATCCCAACCACCCAAGCAACAAAAAATACCTACCCAACCTGCACCTAACTCTAACACTAATCCTGTTTAGCAGGTTTATACTAACGAAGCTATGCAATACCAAAATTATGGGGTAGAGGTGAGTGATGTCCACCTTAGATCAAGGAAAAAAATTACTAGACCTTCATCTCCCAAATTACAGAAATGGAGGATGAGGAACCTATAGTTGAGGCTTCTAACAAACCATCTTTGGAACCTGAGTCAAATCAGGTACACCAAACCACTTCAAGTCCCAAGCCACCTTTTCTTGACCACCTAGCTATACGAAAGAATCACACACATGTTGAGATAGATCTTTTAGGACAATTGAAAGATGTGAGCATAAATATTCCACTTATCCAAGCTATCAAACATATCCCTATCTATACCAAAACTGTAAGGGATCTATGTCTTAAGAAACCAGGTAGGAAAAGAAAAGATCCTTAGATAGCCCATGTCTTTGGAAATCTTGTAGATATCATGTTAGGGACCATTACAATCCCTAAGTATACAGATCCTGGTAGTCCAGTTGTGGATGTTAAGATTAATGGAACCCTCATTAAGAATAATTTGATAGACTTAGGGGAAACAAACAATGTAATTGCTTCAGTTAGTCAACCTCAATCCCACACAAACTATTTTACAGCTAGCTGATAGTTCCATGGTCAAGCTTGAGGGGATTATTGAAGACCTAGTCATTTCATTGAATTCTTGGGAATACCCTACAAACTTCATAGTGTTACAACCCAAATTCAATCTTGCAAGTTACCCACTCATCCTAGGTAGGCTGATAGGGAGGGGTTGGATGGAAACAATCACTGTTCCATGCTTTGGATCTTGCTTGGGAAGACCCCCATGGTGTCACACTCCACCACCTTAACCTATAGGACCTACTACTTGTGCAGGCTCCCTTGGTTCACCTTGCCAACCCAACTATCAAGTCAAATCCTACCAACCAAGCAAACCTTGGTGCAATGCTTCAACTCTTCCTTAGCCCTTAATCTACCCTAAAGGCTAACCTATCCTCAAAACTCAATTAGATCTTTGCAGGGGTGTAGAGATGTCTTCAATAGATTCAAACCATCCTCCTAGGGTTCTTGAAGGTTCACCAAACTCTACCTTTCCATCGCTTTCACCAAACCCTCATCTCGGGTTAAAAAGGCTACTAGCCATGAGCCCCAATTAGGTCTCCATCTCCGAGGAAACTGGTCTTTGCTCAAAAATTTCCGAAGAACACCTCATTCTTTCTTTGAGGTTCTTGGTTCAAATGAACACCCCTCACATATTTTTGAGGTCTTGGGCCTTTATCAGCCGTACAAAGCCTCAACTTGAAAATGGGCATAAACTAGGGTTTTTTAAGCCATTTTCTGGTTGCCTTAAATCTGTCAAGACTTTCACCAACCAAAGTAATTAGTGGAGCCTCCTCTTTTTTACCAAACCTTGGTAAGACTTCCACCTGCCTTCTCAAAAAGGAAATTCAGCAAGAATCAATCACCCCTGCAAGTTATGTGCTTTGCACTCCTTGTCTTCCCTAGCCGGACTCTTCCTGGCTCACCTAGGGAAAGAATTTTCCAACAACTCCTGTGCACACACAAACCCTAAAACCTACCATATGTACACACATGGAGTCTAGTCACTCTTCCCAAAGGGCCATACAATTTGTACAGCGGGAAAGTGGACTAACACTCCATTTCAACAAAACTGCCTGGTTCAGACCAACAACAGGGTTAAAATGAACTATTTACAAACAATGATTGAAATCAAATCAAAAAGACTAAAAGATGGCACACTAAGATTGAGAAAAAACTAGACTACATCCTCCAAAAAACACAGTAACAACTTCAATCCATTAAAGCTCTACTTTGAAGCAAAATCAGTAATAACACACAAAACACTGTTTTTCTTTCAATTCACAAAATTTTCCCACAATACCAATGCTTCCAACCCTACTCTCAGGTCAAGGCACACCTTAAATATGGTTCCTCAATCAGTTATTCCCCCTTGGTCGGACATATTAGTTACCTAGTGGCAAGGGTTGCAAAATGCACTGTGTTTTACAACTTTTGCCAATTTTTTAGAAAACTAAGCAAGATGAGTTTATAAACTCATCCATCCTTTCACAACTTCTATCCTAGAGATAAAACATGTCCCTAATATATCACCTCAACTCAATGGTCAACATGACCTTCAAAGTAACATACTAAAGACAAAAATTCAAAAACTAGGTTGCCTAATTGCCTAGTGTTTCCTAGTGTCCCTTAGGTGCTCCTGCACCATTCTCCCCCTCTCTGCACAAAAAATAAGGAATGTGAGGAGAGATCAGTGACACATCAATGCCCTACTTCTTAAACTGAGCTTCATCTACCCATGTAGCCTCAGATTCATGTTTGTTCTTCCATTTGATAAGATGCTCCATGTACACCTTATACCTTGTAGATTTCTTCACTCTTGACTCCAAGATCCTCTCTGCTTGTAGCTTGTCTAGAGTAGGTAAGGCTATGTTGCTTACATCCTTGAAGATATCCCTAATATTCTGATCTAAGTCATTGACTGACCCCTTATACCTGATCAAATCAGCTACATTGAACACTGGTGAAATCCCTAAATCTGCAGGTAACTCCACCTTGTATGCATTTTTCCCATACTTGGCTAACACCTTGCATGGTCCCACTCTTTTCATCTACAATTTGGTTGATGTACCCTTCTACAACCTATATTTGTTGAGGTGGACCATGACATAGTCTCCTACTGCAAATTGCAAATCTTTCCTTGACAAATCTACCTTATCCTTCAATTTTTGTGTAGCCTCGGTGACTATCTTCTTTACCTGCTCCTGAATCTCTTTCATGGTCTGAGTGAAGTCCTCTGCATGTCCACTCCTATGCTCCATAGCTCTAAGATCTCTGAGCTCACACACACCTCTTGGGTGCATTCCATACACTATTTCAAAAGGACTCTTCCCTGTGGTTCGGTTCACACTGTCATTGTATGCATACTCAGCCTGTGATATAACCAAGTCCCATGTTGTCCATACTCCTTGGTTAGGCATCTTAGAAGGTTACCTAACACCCTATTAACCACCTCTATTTTCCCATTGGTCTGAGGATGGTAAGCTGATCCAAAAGATAGGTTGGTACCTAATCTGCTCCATAGAGTCTTCCAAAAATGACTCATAAACTTCACATCCCTGTCCGATACAATGCTCAAAGGCAATCCATGGATCCTTACAATTTCCTTGAAGAAAAGGTGAGCAATGTAGCTAGCATCATGTGTGGTCTTGCAAGGAATAAAGTGACTCATCTTACTGAATCTATCTACCACCACATAGACACTATCAAACCCTGTCTTAGTCTTAGGGAGTCCTACAACAAAATCCATGCTAACACACTCCCATGGTCTGTTGGGAATAGGCAGAGGTTGATACAAACCTACATTACTAGCTCCCCCTTTGGCTTTCATACAAATTACACACTACTCCACATACCTCCTGACATCCCTTGGCAACTTGGGCCAATAGTAAAACCTTTGCACTAGTTCCATTGTCTTGTTGATACCAAAATGACCACTAAGACTAACATTGTGCTTCTCCTGGATAAGATTCTCTCTCAGAGAACCTTTTGGAACACACAACTGATTTCCCTTGAATAACAATCCATTTTGTAATGTATACTCTGAGTATTGACTATGAAAATGATTCTCAAAGTTAGAACATACCTTGTAAGCCTCTGAGAAGTCTTCATCTTCCCCATAGAGATCCTTGAAACTCTCTATCCCAATGCTCTTGATATGTATCTCTTGCATTGTCAACAATCTCCTGCTTAGTGCATCTGCCACCTTATTCAATTGTCCCTTCTTGTGCTTGATGGTGAAAGTAAAAGCTTGGATGTACTCCATCCATTTCAAATGTCTATTGCTCAACTTCTCTTGGGTGTTGATATAGCTAAGTGCCTGATTGTCAGTAAAGACCACAAACTCTTTGGGTTGAAGGTAATGCCTCCACTTCCTAAGTGACTGAACCAAAGCATAAAGTTCTAGGTCATAGGTAGAATACTTCTTCTTAGCTTCATTGAGATTTTCACTAAAGAAAGCTATAGGCCTGCGTTCTTGGCTTAGCACTCCTCCTACTGCAACTCCACTTTCATCACATTCCACAGTAAACAACTTGTCAAAACTAGGTAATAAAAGAATAGGTTGAGTTGCCACTTCTTGTTTTAGTTTCTCAAAACCTTTCTCAGCTTCTTGGGTCCATTTAAACTTAGTCTTTAAGCCACCTTTGATTGTGTCTAGGACTGGTGCACATATGCCACTAAAGTTTCTTATAAACTTCCTATAAAACTGAGCCAATCCATGAAAACTTCTTACCTTTGTCCCGGTGGTTGGTGTAGGCCAGTTTAGGATAGCTTCCACCTTGCTTGGATCCATCTTCAATGATCCTTGGGATACTACAAACCCCAAATACACAAGCTCCTATTTGAAGAACTCACATTTCTCTAGGTTGATGGCTAACTTTTCCTCTTGCAATCTTCTAAGAACCAACTCCACATGCTTTAGGTGTTCCTCTGCTGTCTTGCTGAATATGAGTATATCATCAAGATATACCACCACAAATATCCCTGTAAAGTCTTTGAGCACTTCATTCATGAGCCTCATGAATGTGCTAGGGGCATTAGAGAGGCCAAATGGCATAACTCTCCACTCATACAACCCATCTGTTGTCTTGAAGGCTATCTTCCACTCATCTCCATCCTTGATTCTAATCTGATGGTATCCGCTCTTGAGATCCAACTTGGTGAAGTACTGAGCTCCTCCAAGACAATCCATCAAGTCCTCAATTCTAGGAATAGGGAACCTATATCTGATTGTGATTCTATTTATTGCTCTAGAATCAGTGCATAACCTCCACTTACCACCTTTCTTGGTTGCTAAGACCACTGGTACTGCACATGGGCTGATACTCTTCCTAATCAATCCTTGATCCAATAACTCCTGCACTTGCCTAGCTACCTCTAGGTTTTGATCCGGGGTAAGCTTGTAGGCTGCTTTGTTTGGCAATGAAGCCCCTGGTATGAAGTCAATCTGATGACTAATGGCTCTCTTTGGAGGTAAAGTTGCAGGTGTACCATCACTGACTATGTCCTTATACTTCACAAGTAACTTCTGGACTACTTCTGGTATGACTGTTTTCTCAATTTGATCTTCCTCCTTAGTCTGCATCATAACCACATATCCTTCACCCCCTTGATGTAGGTTGTTAAGGAACTCTTTACCACTGCTCAACAAGACACTAGGTGTCTTTGACTGTCCTTCCTTATCTGACAGTGACTGCAACTTAAATGTCTTCCCATCCTTCTTGAAAGAAATGGTGTTCTCTTTCCCATCATACATGGCACTTCTGTCATACTGCCATGGTCTGCCCAATAGTAGATGGCATGCATCCATGGGTAACACATCACAAATCAACTTATCCCTGTACCCTCCAATGGAAAACTCCACCGTTACTTGCTCATTGACAAGAACACTCTGCCCTTTGTTCAACCATGTTACTTTGTAGGGGTTAGTGTGGGGTACCTTCTCCAATTTCAGTTTCTTTACTGCCTCTTCTGAGATGATGTTATCTGTTGAACCTGAATCCACAATAACCTTACATACTTTCCCAAGTATTTTGCATCTCACTCTAAATAAAGCTCTTCTTTGTTTTGGCTCTTCCTTGACCGGTTGTCTGATCAAAACTCTCCTAAACATTAGATTCTCCGCCATTTCTGATTCAATGTGACTGATCTCTGGTGATTTAGCACTCATGGTGTCCTCTTGAGCATATGCCACTCTCTTCTTAGTGCTTGATGAAGATGCTTTCTCCAGGCACCTATAAGCTAGATGTCCTGCTTGTCCACAATGGTAACACTTCATATTAGCAAAGTAAGAATTTCTCCTGCCTGCTCCTCTCCCTCTGTTTGATCCTCCTTGAGATCCTCTACCTCTTCCATAGCCTCCTCTAGAAGTTGTCTCACTTCCATGCTCTGTGAGTTTAGACTCTCCCTGATTTCTTTGTTCAGTCCCTCTACCTTGGTATCCATCTCTATGTCCTCTTTGATCTCTTTGATCTCTGCCTTTGCCTCTACTCTTAGAAGCCTGATCTTGTTTCCTCTTGCTTCTTTCCTCTATCTTAATAGCTAATTGGTAACATTGGTGTACTATCTTGGGACTTAGAAGAGTCATCTCCTCTTGTATGTTCCACTTCAAGCCGTTAAGATACCTAGCAACCTTGAGACTTTCATCTTCTGAAACATTAGACCTCATACAAAGTTTTTGAAACTCCTCTATGTAAGTGTTCACATCTTGGTCTCTTTGCCTCAAGCTTTGTCTCTTCTTATGTAACTGAATCTCATAATCATCTGGCATGTATGCTTCTCTCACTTTTGCAACCATACCTTTCCAAGTTGAAATAGGCTTCTTGCCTTCCTTTTCCCTCTCTGTTTGAATGAATTTCCACCATGTCAAGGTAGATCCTCTCAATCTTGATTTGGCCACCTTTACCTTCTGTGCTTTAGTGACTCCATCACATTCAAAATGGTTTTCCATTCCCTCTATCCAGTCCATGACTAGATCAGCTTCCATTTTCCCACTAAACAGTGGTATTCCTTCACGTGCTTTTCCACTCAAAGCCTTCAATGCCTTCAAGAAAGGCTCTTCTTTCAAAATAGGGTCAGGTTCAGGGGTCTTATCTTCCTCTGCAACCTATTCTTTCTTGGGTACCCTTCCTTCGAACTGCACATTACTTATTGCTTCCTCAAGTTGGGCTATTCTTTCCTTCAATAGCCTATTGTCTTCCTCCTGTTCTTCGACCATCTTGGCCAATTCTGCATTTGTCACCATGATGGTAGAACCACTAGACTCAATCTCAGACATATAATAGTCAATCCCAAATCTTTAACTTTCTCTGATACCAATCTGATAGGGAGGGGTTGGATGGAAACAATCACTGTTCCATGCTTTGGATCTTGCTTGGGAAGACCCCCATGGTGTCACACTCCACCACCTTAACCTATAGGACCTACTGCTTGTGCAGGCTCCCCTAGTTCACCTTGCCAACCCAACTATCAAGTCAAATCCTACCAACCAAGCAAACCTTGGTGCAATGCTTCAACTCTTCCTTAGCCCTTAATCTACCCTAAAGACTAACCTATCCTCAACACCAAATTAGATATTTGTAGGGGTGTAGATATGTCTTCAATAGCTTCAAACCATCCTCCTAGGGTTCTTGAAAGTTCACCAAACTCTACCTTTCCATCGCTTTCACCAAACCCTCATCTCGGGTTAAAAAGGCTACTAGCCATGAGCCCTAATTAGGTCTCCATCTCTGAGAAAAATGGTCTTTGCTCAAAACTTTCCAAAGAACACCTCATTCTTTCTTTGAGGTTCTTGGTTCAAATGAACATCCCTCAAATATTTTTGAGGCCTTGGGCCTTTATCAGCCGTACAAAGCCTCAACTTGAAAATGGGCATAAACTAGGGTTTTTTAAGCCATTTTCTGGTTGCCTTCAATCTGTCAAGACTTTCACCAACCAAAGGAATTAGTGGAGCCTCCTCCTATTTACTAGACCTTGGTAAGACTTCCACCTACCTTCTCAAAAAGGAAATTCAACAAGAATCAATCACCCTTGCAAGTTATGTGCTTTGCACTCCTTGTCTTCCCTAGCCGGACTCTTCCTAGCTCGCCTAGGGCAAGACTTTGCCAACAGCTCCTGTGCACACACAAACCCTAAAACCTACCATATGTACACACATGGAGTCTAGTAACTCTTCCCAAAGGGCCGCACAATTTGTACGGTGGGAAAGTGGACTAACACTCCATTTCAACAAAACTGCCTGGTTTAGACCAGCAACAGGGTTAAAATGAACTATTTACAAAAAATGATTGAAATCAAATCAAAAAGACTAAAACATGGCACACTAAGCTTGAGAAAAAACTAGACTACATCCTCCACAAAACACAGTAACAACTTCAATCCATTAAAGCTCTACTTTGAAGCAAAATCAGTAATAACACACAAAACACTATTTTTCTTTCAATTCACAAAATTTTCCCACAATACCAATGCTTCCAACCCTACTCTCAGGTCGAGGCACACCTTAAATATGGTTCCTCAATCAGTTATGCCCCCTTGGTCGGACATATTAGTTACCTAGTGGCAAGGGTTGCAAAATGCACTGTGTTTTACAACTTTTGCCAATTTTTTAGAAAACTAAGCAAGATGAGTTTCTAAACTCATCCATCCTTTCAAAACTTCTATCCTAGAGATAAAACACATCCCTAAGCTATCACCTCAACTCAATGGTCAACATGACCTTCAAATTAACATACTAAAGATAAAAATTCAAAAACTAGGTTGCCTAATTGCCTAGTGTTTCCTAGTGTCCCTTAGGTGCTCCTGCACCATAGGCCTTGGTTAGCCACAACTGATGCATTTATAGGCTGTAGGTCTGGTAAAATGATAATATCCAATGGGATAGTTACAAAGAACTTGGTTCTTTATCCACTGGCCTAATTATATGTAGACCTTGAGCACACCATTTTGCCCAATTTGGATGAGGAGGAGGATAACCATTCTCTATAGAAATTGATGACTATAGAGCACAACCCCTTATTGGATGACTAGGGTGAAGATGAGCTCATTTCTTACATAATCCAAAATGATTGTGGCAGTAGCCTGCAACAATTGGACTGCATCATATTCCTACAAGACCCCTTACAAATTATTATAACCACCAATTCTACCAAAGAAATATCACAACTATTTCATTCATTACTACCTCAAAAATGTCTACCCATCATATCGAGCATTGATCTCTCATCAGTTCAAGAGTCATCAAAGGAATTAGAAATCATGCCAAGAAGGAAGTTAAATATCGATAATGCCTTGATAGAGGAACAACAAAACTCTCTGTAATCAGTGCTACATGCACACTTAGCCGCATATGCATGGGATTACCATGATATGAAAGGAATAGATCCTAATTTATGTATGCACAAGATTTATATTAATGATGGATATAGACCCATTCAAAAACCACAAAGGCGTACGAATCCTTCCCTCAAGGAGATAGTCAAAGCTGAGCTACAAAAGCTCCTTAATGTAGGTTTTATATATCCAATATCAGATAGTGAATGGGTCTCACTTTTGGTAATTGTCCCCAAGAAAGTTGGGAAATGGAGAGTCTGTGTAGACTACATGGAATTGAATACAACCACTAGGAAAGATCACTTTCCTCTGCCCTTCATAGATCAGGTACTTGATTCTCTAGCTGGGAAGAAGTACTTCTCATTTTTTGAAGGTTTCAATGGTTATAACCAAATTAAAATTGCTCCAGAGGATTAGGACAAGACTACATTTACATGTCCTTCGGCGACTTATGCTTACTTTGTTTTTCCCTTTGGCTTATGCAATTCTCTTGCTTCCTTTCAAAGAGCAATACTCAACATATTTTCTGATTATGCACATGACTACATGGAGATATACATGGATGACTTCACTACTTATGGTGAAAGTTATGAGGAAGCTCTCAATAATCTAGAAAAGGTGTTAAAAAGGTGTAAAGAACACAACCTGTCACTCAACAATGAAAAGTGATTCATGATGATGACACAAGGAATTTTATTGGGACACTTTATATCCAATGCAGGAATTCAGGTTGATCCACACAAAATAGAGATAATATCTACTTTACCTGTTCCTCAGAAGCAAAGAGATATCAGGAGCTTCCTTGGTCATGCAGGCTACTACAGGCGGTTTATCAAATATTTTAGTAAGATTGTTGCACCTTTATTTGTTTTGTTGAGTAATAACATTGAGTTTGAATGGAATTCTGAGTGTCAACACTCCTTTGAAGAACTAAAGAAAGCTCTGACTCAAACACCAGTGTTGAGAGGGCCTAATTGGACTCTCCCATTTCACATACATGCAAATGCTTTAGATTTTTCCATTGGAGCAATCTTGGGTTAGAAGGATGATAACAAGGAGTATGCAATTTATTATATCAACAAGAATCTTCAAGGGGAAAAGTTAAACTATACTATCATAGAAAAAGAGATGCTTGTTGTAGTCTATGCTATTAATAAATTTAGGCACTATATTACTAGCTATTAAGTTGTTATCCATACATATCACACAACAATCAGGTATTTGATTAGTGCAGCCACGGTAGGAGGGTCCTCAAAGAGAATAATCCAGATCGTGCAACAAGAGTCACGCAAAAAAAGCAACACAAAATATGGAGGAAAATGCAGATTCAAACATTCTCATTAACAGAAATCTTGATTACAAACAACCAACAACATCTGGGATTACAGATTTGTCTCACAGGCCTGATATAACATGTTAAAAAATACAACATTCCTATATGCTCCTTAATACAAGCTGAAATATTACATATCAAAACCTATCTTTCTCTAATCTAATCAACTCTTCTTTTCTAATGATCTATTACAATGATTTATATCACATCCAAAGATCTAGAATCATCTGCATCGGCCAAAGATCGTTACAATCTCCAATGAAAGAAAATGCAATGGGCGCATGAATAGGTCGGCCTTAAATTTGAATTACTCCTCGGTGAATGCATAAGATGAAGTGTGGACCTAAATTAAGGTCAAAGAACACTCCATGGAACAATTTGAATCAATCCGTTGAGATCCGCAAGTTACGGGAAAGATCCACGAGATCAAACTAGCTGTTAGGTTTGAAAAATTATTCCGGTGCTGGTTCAAGAAACTGCCACTAAATCCGGAAGCGATAACTTGCCGGAAAAAGATCCAATCGCGCTCAAATCTTGGAATAAGGAAAAATGAACATGTCCTCAATGTAAACATAGATCCACAGGGTTTGGTGAGCAAATATGATGAATCCACCAACACGAACTGAACAAGAACAAAAACTAAAAGAAAATATTTTTGGTTGATGCAAGATTGCCAAGAACCAAGGATGCTCCTGCATCATTGATGAACAAGCTAGTAGTTGGAGGTAGATTGGTATGATGGCTACTTCTCTTACAATAATTTGACATTACCATAGTAGACAAACCTGGTAAGGAAAATGTGGTGGCATATTTCCTGTCAAGATTGCTGACACAATAAATTGAAGGAGTGGTGGATGATTCATTTCCTGATGAACACTTGTTTGCTTTAGAAGTAAAAATATCCTAGTATGCAGATATTGTTAATTATTTGGTCACAAGGAAGATTCCACCACATTTATCACCAAGAGAGAAAAGGCAACTGGTTCATAAATGTTTTCCATACTCCTAGATATCTAGTTATCTATTTTATATAGGGCCTGATAATATCATGAGAAGATGTATCAGGGAAGATGAGATCTTTGATATCATGAAAAAATTCTATGATGAGCCATGTGGAGGTAATTTTTCAAAAAAGAGAACAACCTTTAAGATCCTCAAAACTGGCTATTATTAGCCTACCTTGCATAAAGATGTTAAATACACAAGAAGCTGTGATCAGTGTCAAAGGATGGGAAGGCCAACCAAGAGTGATGAGATGCCCTTACAACCTCAGTTGACATTGGTACCCTTTGAAAAATGGGGTTTAGACTTCATTGGGACAATCTCCCCTACATCTAACAATAAGGAATATATCCTTGTTTGCACTGACTACTTAAAAAAATGGGTGAAAGTCAAGGCCCTATAGTTTTCCAAAGATGGTAATGTGGCTAAGTTCTTATATGAAGATATTTTTACTAGGTCTGGAGTACCTAGAGAAATAGTCATTGATCAAGGGCCTCAATTTAATTTTGATCTAATTTCCAAGTTGGTAGAGGAATACCAAATTAGACATAAGAAATCAGCATCCTACCACCCACAGGCTAATGGTCAGGTGGAAGTCACTAATAGGGAGATTGAAAGTATTCTCACCAAGACAGTGCAGCTACATAGGAAAGATTGGGTTTCAAGGTTTCCTGAAGTAGTCTGGGCATACAAAACTACATGGAAAACTACCATTGGATTTACAACTTATGAGTTAGTCTATGGGAAGACAACATTCCTTCCTATTAAATTTGAATATAAAACATTGAGGACAACAATAGAACTGAGAATGGATTTCACAGAAGCATAGAAGGAAAGGATACATTCTTTAAATGGGTTGGATGAGATAAGAATGGAAGCAATACATCATACAGAGGTGGTACAACAACAGAGGATGAAGTGGCATGATTAGTACATTAAAATAAAGGAGTTCACTGTGGGGGACTGGGCCCTGTTATATGATTCACGATATCAAGAATTCAATAGAAAATTTCAGTCCAGATGGCTGGGTCCCTATGAGATTAGCAAAGTTTACCCTAATGGGGCAGTACAATTACACACCATTGATGTAGTCCAATTTTCCCTTCTTGTCAATGGCCATAGATTGAAGCTATACAAAAAGCCATTACAAAAGCATGATTTCATATTTTCACTAATCCAACAATATGGTGTTCACAATGAACCCAACATAGAATCAAACACACAGAGTGAAGAATCAGTAATACATGACATACCCATCACTTTCGATGGCCTAGAGATTGAGTTACATAGCTCAGTCCCTGAGCTTCCTTGGCACTAACTTTTTTATGTTTTTTTTCTCACGAGCACACAATGCACGTTATAATAATGTTCACAATATCTTCATAGGGACTTGTTATCAATACTCACAAAGGGTGTTGATGTTGTATTCAATTGTAGCTTCATACTGTCAACGTTCAGAATGGGTCCTGACACTAAATCTTCCCATAGCAACATCTGGTAGTTGACAAGAATATTGAACTCATTTGGTGCCATATTTACTACAAGTTCATATACATTCATTTTAAATATATTCACGTATCCTATCCATCATTTCATGTTAAATACAATGGCATAATTATTTTATTGCCTGCTCTCATTCCAATTACTTGAGCTGTCAAATTGCCAACTCATACCTGTCATTTCTGTCCCATCATATCCACTTGCCACTCACTATTCATTACCTTTTTTTTATTGGTGATAGATTTTGACTGGAGCTATGAACCAATGAGGCCACATTTGGGGGACCTCATCCCAACATTGGATGCACTACAACTACCACTCCAGTGAGTACAGTAGCCCAATAGGGGCACAAAGCTCATGAGAACACTAGCCCAGCGAGGGAGTGGGCCCCAGACACAAGTGCATGCGACTCCCGCGAGCACACCAGCCCAATGAGGGAGTGGGTGGGCCCTAGACACAAGTGTCTAGTACAATGAAAAACTCCTCTTCATCAGGGAAATATTCAATGCTTGGTCCAATCACGATCTTTCCTCCCTCTTTTTGGCCTTGAGGCATGAGCTTTTCAATGGACTAGGGTGATCTTCAATGTTGGTCCAAAGCTGTCAATAGTAGCAACAATGCTACGGGTCAAGTCCGGAGACTTGAACCCTAGTGGACACAATAAAAACACCACCACTCATCCAATGCACCACGGGCTCATGCCAAATCACTATTCATTACCTTGTAGTTAATACCCGTTAAATCAAATTAGTGAACAAATATATTCTTTTCAGTTTCCATGCGTGATAGATGGTTATTTCTCCAAGGCGGTACTTCAAGTACACTAAAATGATTATTCTAGATTTTTTAAAACTTTCATGCACCATTTCATATTATACCATGCATGCGAAATATTATATCACTAATTGCCATCATTTCAAATTTAAGCCACCTCCAAATCATAAATGTGAAGTGAGGTCATCTCACCAATTAAGTTGGGGAGAGGGTATACCTTTTTTAGTCTTTTCGCTAGTCCTTTCGAATTTGCCACCCAAATCAAATTTAATGAACATCATGACATGCAAAACCCTTATATGTGTTTTATTTTTTCTGCTATTTATGCTACCATTTTTAAAATTGCTAAAACTTGAATCCCTGAGAACCTATGAGAATTTTAGCTTAGTTTAGACTAAGAGTCGAACTTAGAAGGGAAATTACAGTTGCAGTATGGTATAGTAGTAAGGATATATGAGGAAATAAAGGTTTTGAAGTGGTAGAACAGTTCAAAGGTGGTAGAAAAGATTGAATTGAATTTCCAGAGCTGAATTTAGTACATTGAGTGGAGAAGTAAGCAAGGATGGGAGGAGATGTTATAAGAAGAGAGTCAATGGCTCACCAAATTTTTTTGGAGGATGTAACAATCCTACCCATATTTACAAGGGTTGGTTGGCTCAATTATTTCTTGAAATTGACAGAATTTAGTGATGAATTAACAAGGAGGTTTGCAGACACTCTTCAATATGATGAGGTGATGGTAAAGGGATTTTTAGTTGATGCATCAGAAACTGCCACTGCACAATTCACAAGACTACTAAGAACAGGGACAAAATTTCCAACTTGGGCTGATGCAGTTGCAACTCGAGAAGAATTCTGCATACGAGGTGAAGAGTTGGATTCCTCATTGCAAGGTATGAGAGACTTTCTCTCCACTGGTTGTGGGAAAGATGTGCCTCTTACATTATTAGATAGATTACTTGCAATGGTAGGCAAAATATTTTGTACACAGTCCATTTCAAGTTATTGAGTCATCTCAGGCATAATAGGGTAGTGAATGTACCAAATTTTCTTTAAAACTTGTTGAAAGGAATGGTCTCAAATTACTAGAGAAAACAAAGCAACACTTCCCTCTCTCATCACTTCTTAGTTACTTTATTGATAAAAAGGAGTTTAAGAATCCAATACCCACAAGTGAGGTGGGAAGATTTCAGGGAATGCATAGACATTAATAGTTTGCTTGATGCACCCGTAGTACCTGAGGATACTAAAACCCAGAATGAGCCCTAAAATGAGTCTGAAGAGGAAAACCCTCATGTTTTACCTGTGGTTTCTCCTGCCTATAGCTAAGGAAAGCATGAGGAACTTGAAGAACCGGAGCTTGGATTTCCCATAAATAAGGACTTACCTTCTGTTATGCCTTGCATAACCACTCCATTATGTTTTTGGTCAAAATGGGTCTCCCTTGTGTTTGTTTGTCCTTGGCATTTTTGTTTGGGTCTTAGGATTTCTTTTTTTCTCCTAAGTCCTTGTTCCTTTTTGTCTGGCAGAAGTAGAGCCAAAATGGAAATTGGACTCAGAACTTTGTGAAGGTTCCAAGTCTGAATTCAGTTCCAGTCCCGACCTCACCCTTGCCTTGTTGTCTTTCTTTGTCTTTTTGGGTTTGTCTTGCACTCTTGGTTTTGTTTCTCCCTTGAGTTGTCTTTCGTTTTCTTGTGTTTTATTTTTCCCTCTTGCGAAAGCGGAACTAGAAATGGAATTGAATTGGAACCTTTACAAAGTTCTGGATCTGGTTTTGGTTTCGATCTCGCTCCCGCTCATTTGCTTTGTGTTTTTGTCCCCGTTTGGTGTCTTGTTCGGGTCTGGTTTTTGTTCTAGTCCCGCTTACTTTCATTTCTTTTGTTGTTGTCCTTGTGTCGGTGTTTTTTCATTAGTTGGGAGTGGAACTGGAGTCAGAACTAAACTTGGAACTTTGTAAAGGTTCCAATTCCACCCCCATTCCCTTTGTTGTCTTTTTCCATGCCGTGGGACCATAACCAAATATAGAATTAGATAAGAGACTTGGGTAAAGTTTCTTGTTCTGTTCTGACTCTGCTTCCGTGTCTGCCCTACCTTCAATTTGCACATTGGTTGTATAATCATTCCCGTTTTGGTTCCACGCCCAACCAACCACATTAAATGCATTAATTACAGCCTCCTCACACGCGTGAAATGGATTTTAAACTTTAATCAAGGTATTTCAGCTCAATCATTATCTAAAACATTTGTACTAGCCAGATCCTGAGTAACTTTGAGAGGAGCACAATTTGATTGCAGGCACGCGTTGGTGAGCAGATTCTTGTTGGAGTTTCAACCTTTCTTGGTGGCATTTCGAGGTAGGTGGTTTTCCCGTTCCGTCTGCATTTTCCTTTTTTTGTTTGTTTGTTGTGTTCTTCACGTGTTCGCAAGAGTTTATTTCGTGGATATTCACTTGTTTCCATGTTTGTCTCGCTTCTTGTTTCTGATTTGGTTTTGTTTTCCTCCCATTTTCCATTTTTCCTTTTCGGCTTTTCCCATTTGTTTTGTCGTTCTACTATCATTTTCATTGTGTGTCTGTTATGTTGTGCCCTAGTTTTAACTAGGGTTTTATTTTGAGGGATCTTATGTGCTTTAAAATTATTTGAATCTATTTGACGATCCCTTTGATCCTTTTATCGTGTCGAGTTAATGGTTTTTGATGTCAGGGTTTTGATGCCCTAATTTCTATAAGTCGATGAGTCATGCAAACTAGGGTTTGTGCATTGACCTTTACAATATCGTGCCCTAAAAGTCCAAATTTGGTTTTATCCTATTAAGGGTGAGGTTAAATCCCTTATTTAAAGTTTCCTTATGGTTTCATGTGACCTAAGTCTGAAGTCAGTGTGACCGTGTGTTTAAAATGTTCTTCGCTTGAATGATAAACTGGCAGAAGCCGATCTGGGAATGAACTCGTCCCATAAGTGTTTGCATAAGAATTAATTCCCAAAATGATCCTGCTTCTGATGAGTTTTGATTCTAGTCTACACCCTTATTATTTTGGTGGAAGTAGAACTAGAGTTCGAAATGAACTTGGAACCATCAGCTGGTTCTGGGTCTGGTTTCCATTCCAATCCCAGTTCTGATCCCGATCCCGCCTATGTTAAAAGGATTTCTGTTCCTGTTTCTCTTTTGGCTTTACTTCTGGTAAATGCAAAATTTGACTAGGTATGCAGAGTTTCCTTGGGTGAATAGAAGATTATATGAAAGGTAATATCGATGTAATGGTTTCCAAGTCTTTGTTGATCTATCATAAGACTATTTTGCAGGAGTGAAAAATGTCAGGAGCCTTTGAAGAAGCTTCTCAAAGAGGGAGCCAGGTTGTAGAAATTTTAAGGCCAACAAAGCCTAAGAAGATAAAGGTGGAGCATCTCCCTACACCTTAAGGTACAAACATAAGAGTCCCACTCTTATAGCCAGCAAGGTGGATTTTAACTGGGATGATATCACTGATACAAACTTAGGGCCATTTAAATATGAGGAGTTGGCTAAATAAACTTTCACAAAAGATGCAACAGGGAGAACAAAAAGAATTGTTCTATCTGGATTAGCACATGTTGCCCTTTTTCCTCTATCAGTTTAATGTCCAGAGCTCATACTTACTGCAACAGGAGCTTACAACCCGACAACAAGGAAACACATGGACCTGCAAGGGAATATCATCATTGATCTCACTCCTCAGATGATAAGGTTCATGTTTGATGCACCTACACCATAGAACCCCAAACAAATCAATGAAGCAGAGGCATTACAATTATATAGCAACCACAAGGAAGCTAACAGGACCCACATGAACAAGAAATGGATGAGGGTGGAAAAAAAATCCTTGACTAAGCTTCCTGATCAGCCAAAGAGAGCAGATTTCAGTAAGGAGATTGGGGACATAATCATGATGCTTTCTAGAGTGTTCAGAAAGAGAGATTCTTCACACTTCAAGGAATGGATGTTCTCATTCATTCAAACCATTTTGGATGGAAAGAAAAAAATTGATTGGCCAATGATTTTGTTAGAGAGCCTACATAATTAGATGCTTAGAGTGGGGAAAACAAAGAGTTTCTTCATGACTTCTTATGTAGTGTGTGCAGCTACAAGGAGAGGAATTTTCCCTTGTTTGAATGTAGTTGGAGTATTGGGAGAAGCCCTTGGACAAAAGAAAGTGTGGGATCATTATGATCAACTAACTTTGCAAACATCAGAGTTGCACTATAAAAGGGTTAATGATGCATTCTTGTATGTTATCAATAACCGGTTGACAGGTGATGCAGGGTATAGATTAAGTAGGGAAGCCATGGCATTCATTGCAGAATGGGGACATTGGCACATCCAATACCCCAAGTTTACTTACTTTAGGTTGGTGGGTTTTGATGGCCATCCTCATCTGCTTCCAAGATGTTGCAGTAACAAAATTGTCCTTATGGAATTAATCTATCAGGCCATAGGAGTCAATCTTAAATTTTCTAGTAAGCATAAGACTAGTTGCCATAAATTTTCCATGAAGTTAGGAGAGCATAGTTGTGCACATAATGTGGCTGCTAAGGCAATTTGTGATGAACCGATTTATTTGAAATTGGGTTTATATACTTCTCGGAAGCATTTTGATCCCAAGCATAAGATGAATTCTTTGCTCCCTACTGTCTTTGAGAAGCATTTCAATTTGTTAGAAGATATTTGGATTGATCTACAAGATGAATATGATGTAAGAAGGAGAAAATATGAAAGGTTTCCCATCCCATTAATGATTGAGTATGGGGTGAAGGAAGATATTCCTGATAATTTATTAGATGGTGGTGTAACCTTGGATCCCTAGTATGAGGCTGAAAACATAGGTACCAAGGACCTGGATCCAGTAAACTGGGATGAGGAAGAGTCCATTGATATTAATAAAATTGCAAGGACAATGATGGATCAAAGTATCTAGTGGGTGGTAATGAGGATCAAGGAGCCAGAGGCTCAAACTTCTAAGAAGAGGAAAGCTACAGGTACCCAAGGGTACAAAAGAATGAAGAGAAGGACAGCTCCTAAGGATCCATTGAAGTTTCTCCCTCCTAACTCTGGGGAGGAGCCTAATCCAGTAGTACTAGCTCAGGATATCCCTGAATCACAAGATGAAGGAACTACAACTGTTGTAGAAGAAACCTCATCTCACCCCGAGACCTCAATTATTGAAAAAGAGACTTCATCTCAACCTGGAGCTTCAACAACTGTTGGAGGTAAAACCTCAACTCAACATCCCCTTACAAAGAAACCTATTAAGGATATGCTCACTGGAAGCCTTCATAAGGAGGCTGAATCTTTAAAAGGGAAAGAGCATGAGGTTGAGATCCATGATATCAATTCTGATTCAGAGGCTACACAATCAAATGATGAGCCTCCCAAAGCTGTTTCTACATAGAACATTGGAATTGTTGAGGAAGAGTATGTTTTGAAAGAGGAGGATCAATGGAAGTTGTTTGAAGATGCCAAGAGAGAAGCAGATGCCAAGGGACAAGCTGAGGCACTTGCCAAAAAAAAAGAAATTGATGCCAAGGCACAAGATGATGCATTGGCTAAACAAGAGGAATTGGAGGCTAAGGCCAAGGCTGAAGAACGTGCTAGGAAACAAGAATCTAAAGATAAAGCTAAAGAAGAAGAGCTAGCAAGGAAACAAAAGTAAAAGGAAGATTTGCTGCAACAACATAAAGAACAAGAATTGAAGATTAAAGAAGAAAGGGATAAGTTAGCTATGTTGCAGAAAATCCATGAGCTAGAAGAAGAAAAATCTCAACAAAGAAGAGAGAGAGGGAAGCTCTTGAGGCCAAGTTCAAGGGTTTTGAGGAAGCTCGAAGAAAGAAGGATGAGGAGGAGCTCTTGCTTAAGAAGTTGGAGGCAAAAGCACTTGCTAAACATGAGCAAGAGTCTAAGAAAGCATGGGATAAGGTCAAACAATTAGAGAAACAAAGGGATGATATGTTGAAAGAAAGAGAGGACCTATTAGAGCAGAGGATATTAGAGGAAGAAAGGGAGAAGGATGAAATTGAAAGGCTTGCAAAAGAAGCTACAAAAAGGGAGCAATGACAAGCGCAAGAGGTTGATTCTCAACCTAAGGCCACCATTTTGCAACCTCTTTCCTCCACCACTGCTACTTCTTCTTCACACAAGTGGTTACCACTCCTGCTACTCCAACATGGTTGAAACTCAACCTTGAAAGGAAATAAGTAGTCCAACCTCAACCCTTGAATTGGGAAGACATGATGAAAGAAATAGAGAAAGAGAGGCCCAAGAAAAAGGATAGGGTCCTTCATTCCACAAAGCTAACAGATGCAGGTGAAATCATAACTGAATGTGCCATTCCAATGATGGAAAAGGATAGGAAAGATATGAAATTGACTGATTATTAGTTGGGTACAGTTAATTTGGGGAAACCAACAAGAAATCAGTAGATGAACCTTATTGACATAGTGGCATCCTCCACCAAATCCAGGATGATAAAAGACAAACAAAGAAAAGATGAGCTTAAGGCTCAATTGGACCAACTACATAGGTTCCTAAAGGATGTATGTACCCCTGTTTCCTCTCAATCTGCTGCTCTAGAAGCACTAGTTTTGTTGAGTAAGAAGGAGGCCGATGAACTTGTACACATGAGGAGTAAGGTTGGAATGCTTGATAGATGGATAGATCGATTGAACCAAGAGGTGGATGAGCTTCTTGTGGATAGTTATAGGGCACATGAGGGTGCATTGGAGTTGGTTGAAGACATGAATTCACTCGCTGAAGTCTTGGGGAAACAAGAGGATGAGTATAGAGAGCATACAAAGAAGCTAAAAGACATCAACAAGTTGCCAAAGCAAACTCTCTTGGAACAGTCTATCCTCGATGAGGATAATGCAGACTTCATTGAAAAGACAATCATCATTATCAGGTTCAAATCCACATTCATTTATCAACATAGAAATGAAGTTCAAGAAGCTAGTAAAGATCTAAATGAGAAAATTGATGAATTGGAAGCAATGATTGGCATTTTGGTTAATCTAGATATCCCTGTGAAGGAAGGTCTTCATCTTGAAAAATTAAAGGAAAAGTGGAATAATAGGTTTGAGGAGGTGATGCAGAAAGAGGAGGATGGTGATGACTTGTTGCTTGATAGACTCATGGATATCAAGGATGAAGTGAAGTTTGCTAGGAGGGAGTTAATTAAATTGAAAGATATGCGAGAATTTGCCTCTGTAGAATTGAAAATAATCAAATTTGAAGATGATTGGGTAGATGAGCCTGATGCAGAAATACTCCAACAAGTGTTCACCAGCTATGATGAGTACCTTCTTGAGCAAAATACTTAGGAATGAGGTGGCAGTGGAACATGTTGTTCCTGATGGACACCTAATGGCATGGTCGGTTGGACAAATCCCTCTCTTCTCTCCTATTTTGTAGGATCTTGACCTCACTTCAACTGGAGATCCCCAACAGATCTACATTCCCTCTTGGTGCATCAGATTTTGGCAACAAAGTCATCAACCCTTGAACTAAATATTAGCCAGTGTAGTCACTTCATGCAGTTCTAGTTGTTCCTTGATTGGTGGATCTCAATTTTTGATTGAGAGGAATTGATGCAAAGCTTGTCTATATGTAATTTGGCTCTCCATTTTGTAAAGGTCGGCTAATTGAAGAAAGGATTAGCCACCTGAAGAGAGATAGTAGATAGTGTTGTCATAGTTTTAAGATTTTACAAGTTTTCAAGCAAGATACTTTGAGATACTTTTTTATAGTTTATACAATTTTATGTCATTTTCAAGTTTTAGTCTTAGTGATAATGTTGATGAATCATAGTCATTCGTATGCCAGTGAATTTTGTACATAATTGTTTCTTATTTGATGCAAATCAATAGAAGAATCCGGATCTGAGACTATTTCATTGAGTTATCTGTGAATGGAATTTATTTATATCTATTGATCTGTTAATTTTAGCAATGAGTTGGTGATGTGTTTTGATTTTGAAATGAAGCTTTGATGAATAGTTATGGTTATTGAATTTTGCACTATGAATGTATGCAATAGTATAGGTCATGCTATGGATTGCATCATTTTTGTAGTTTTGGTTACTTGAGGAAACACTCATTGTTAAGATACATGTATGGATGTAAAGAAATTTATATTCATATTTTGCTATTCTAAAGCCCTGTTCTGTCTTTTTCTATTTATTTACCCCCCCTAAATGTAGATTAATTTGTATGACGTAGTTTTTATTCCTTTTTACCAGCAGACCCCTTGAATATTACAGTTGCATTGGCCACTAAATCACACCAGCATAGTTGAGAACCAACTATAAAGACCTTGGAAGATAGGTGGTTTTAGATCAGTTATCTTTTTTAGGAGAAATAGAGTAGAAATATTCTGTTTAACGTTGTTGTGCTACTTTGACCATCAACATCTTCTTCTTCTATGTCACAAAAATATAAGAGCCAGAGAGGTAGTGTATCTACCTCCACTACACCCTCAAAATAAGAAGATAATTTGAAGAAATAAAGGGATACTTAGAAGTAGAAAAAGGAGGATGTTCCTAAAAAGAAAAAAGAGTGTTAAAAAGGAAAAGATGAAAATTGAGGAAGAAGTACTTACACCTAGACACTCTAGTAGGCTTAGGAAACAAAGTGATACAAAAGAAAATATAGGGGAACCTGAAGAGGAGATGGATATAGAACAACCTTAGGAAGAACAACATAAAAAATAACAACCTCAATAAAATGTCATGATTGTAGAAACTGACTTTGAATTAGAAGGGAATGTTCTTGGTAATGAGAATATACTAGTGAAAAAGAGAAGGTATGTAATGTCAACTTCTAATTTTGAATCAGAAGATATATTTAATGCCAATAAATTTTAGACAAAAACCTTCCCCATTCCTAGAGATTATGAAGAGAGTAATGAGCAGTTTGAGAATGTAGAGGAAGTTTATATTGAAGACAAAGATGTAAGAAAGGAACTCCAGGAGGCACTGGACAAAATTAAACACCTGGAAGAATTGGTACAAAATTATGAGTAGAAGGATAAAGAAAGAGAGGAAAAAATGAAGGAGATGAAGGAGAAGCTCCAACTATATGGTCATGGCACTAAACTAGATGTGCTGGCATAGTTAGTTGTTACTAAGAAAGGGGACAAGGAATCAACAGTGCCAGTTGAGAACCCCCCTCCTCTCAAGATTCTTGATTATCATACAACCTGCTCACTTGGATACCAATTGTGGAAAGTAACTGATAAGTTTGCATAGGGAAAAGAGAAGTGGAGAAAGGAAAAGGAAAAATATGAACAAGAATTGGAAAAGAAGGATATGGAATTGAATAAAACAACAGTTCGATTGGAGGAAATAGCAGATAAGGCTAAGCACATAGTCAGGTGTAGGCCTCCACTGAGAACTTATGCACTATTTTTACAAGAAAGTTTTTTATGTTTTCAATCCAGTAGATTAGTTAGCAAGCTTTCAATTAGCATGAGTCAAACTTCTGAGTTTCTTGAAGTTTTTGCTGCTTCCACACCCGAAGAGTAGGATTAGTTGTGTGAGTTTTATTTGCACAACTATGTGATACCTGATGACATAGAATGGAACCCTTTAATCTTTGTAGGGGGTCTTTAGATCAGGGAACTTTCCTCTTACTACAGGAATGAACAACTTAGAGGTGAGATTATGGAAGAGTATGAAGAGAAAGAAAAAACCATTACACTTCCAATCAGATGAGAGGCTAAGGATCCAGATGCAATAATTGATGAATGGATGAAACTCCTTACACATAAGGGAGTAGATAAGAAAATCATGAGCCTCAGGGAGGTAGACTATTATAGAATGAAAAATTTAGCTGTGGGAGTAGGACAATAGTGTTATAAGTATGTGTAAGATAGATGGAATAGTTTAACACTTGAACTGCAGAAGAAAGAGCCATATTCCATGCATAATTTCATTGTTATGCTTCAGAGGGCACACAATTATATGGAAATCGGTATCAAAAAGGGAGTTCATTGGATGCCACTCACTTTTCATCCACCTATTCTCCTTTATCCAATCCCACATTAGACAGGGGAGAAAAGTGATGAATGTGAGAGGGTAGGAACTATCCAGATGAGGAAGCTTTCAGAACATCAAGGTTTTTATCTAAGATAGATTTAGGGTGTTAGCACAGTCATGGACCTAAGACAAATTGCTCTGCAGTAGAAACAAGATCCCTAGTGTTTTGCTTGGGGACAAGAAAAAGGATAATTGGGGGGAGTGATAGGTCTAGATAATGGTTTAATTTTTTTTGTTTTTATACATGTTTCAAGATACTTTTAAACATATTCTCCAGAAAATGTTCCCACATTATACTATCCTTTTATATCTATTATGCACACATGAACCTTAAATATGATGATGGAATTATGGTTATAATATATTATTATTATATGATTTATATGAATAAATGTATGGAATGTTGATGGAATTCTATGAGTTAATTGTGATAGTTATCCTCATGTACATGTTTTGAGGAATTAACTTGTTTGCACCTAAAGAGGAACCATAGTGCAACAATTGCGAGATGGACCCATAGCAAAAGGAATGACTAGAAACTGAAACAGGGGAAGCTCTAGGTTAATCTGAACATGGTGATTGTTGATAAGAGGCACTTAATGAAGGCTGGACGTGCGCTATTATAACTAGTTTAATAAATGTTGAAGAAGATGTCTTTTTCACTTATGGAATTTTGACAAGTGGTTGTATATTTTCATACAATTTTGTTTTGAAAGAGTTCTAGTTCTGATAGGATTCTCTTTCCTTTTCAATTATAGGTTGAATAATTTAAGTCTTAATTCTACACTCTATTATCTAGGAGTGGAGTTAATGATTTTAGTTAGTTTTTTCTTTCAAAAAAGATTCCCTCAGCTTGTATATAGCTGTTGGTTGAATCCATAGGATAGTTAGTTGGTTTTTTTCAGTTTTATGTTACCGGTTACTTTTAGTTTCAAGACATGAAAAATATTCCAAATGATTGAGTCCAATATGTGGAAAGATCTTTTGTAATATTTTACAATATGTAATGAATGGGGTTAATCTTATGGGATGTGTAGAATCTATTATTTAGATTGAGTTCAGTTAAAATGGGAACAGTTACTTGAGTAGGCCACTCAAGGTATTGTTCTTCACTTCATCTTTCAGTTATTTATTTCTGTTAGTAGTTGTTATTAGTTTATCATTGTTTCATGAATCATATGCAAGTAAATCAGAATTTCATTTCTTACTTATTGAGAATGAATGCTTGTGCATATGCGTGTAATGATTATTGGTAGCACTCCAGAGGATAGTTCAAATGAGTCATTAATTTTTATTAAGTTTTTAGTTGATACAACATTATTTTATTAGCATCAGTTTAGTTACAGTCTAAGCTGTAGGTACCCGTAGCAACTAGTTCTAGTTTATGATTTTACTGTTTTACAGTTTTGTGAATTTCCAGCAAGTAGAATAACTTAAGTAGGGTAGTTTAGGTAGCTTTAAGTCCATGAATGCATATATAATGCTACACCATCATAAGCTTACAAGCCTTGGGTTGATAATTTAATGTGGTATTAAGCAATGTAAAGTGGACTATTTAGCCAATTAAACCTCTGAATTGAGTAGATTCTACCAAGTTTACAATACATTAGCTTAGAATCTACAATGCAGGTCATGGCTTATAATGTATGTCATAGTCAACAATTTTTTTTGTACTTATTGAACTATATACAAAGACATTGAATCCTACTTTTTACCGAACCATGAGACCAATCTATTTGCCAAATAGGATGCACTTACATTTGTACTCCTCTGATCATCAACACAACTTGCCCAATCAACATCAGTATAGGCACTAAGAGATAAATTGTGATCCTTTTTGTACCATAGGCCATAATCCAGAGTACCCTTCAAGTATTCAAATTTTTTTTCACATCATTCTCATGAGATTGCTTAGGATTGACTTGAAATTTGGCAACCAAACATCAATATTTGAAACATACTGAGACATGCAAAATTTTTCATAATTGAACTTGTATATACACCTATCGGTACAAGTACCAAACATATATTTTGTAGAGAAGATAGTCATCCAAAACCATCTACCTTTTGAAACTATACTTACAAACTCCCATAGAATAACTGAATATATATCATGACTAGACAATATGTTGGATCTTGGCTTTTGTTTGACATAGGTTCCACTGTTGGAGTGACGAAAATAAATTCTACAACTTAGTTTTGTGGCTTGACAACAATGATGACAACTTGTGCAACAATGTAAAATTGCTCCTTCAAGACCCCTTTAATTCTTCATCAACCTATGATTTGAACATACACAAAGAGGAAAAATTTTCTTGTTTGTATGGGGGTTTGCCTTGGTCAAACCCCAATTTGGTAATTAAACCTTGATAGAAAGATAATGAAAAAGTAAGGAAATGATGAATGATCAATGCTTGCTACAACTCACCACCCTTCAATGGCTTCCCTTAGAGGATTGAAGTCAAACACATCTCTCCAAAGGAACTTGATCTTTCTTTGCTTGATTGATTGGGATACTTGAAATACTTGGATTCTTTAGGATTAATAATGCATATTAACCTTCACAAGATAACATGAACACACATAAACTTGGACATGATGTTAGGATATTGATTGGTGCAACAAATGATTGATAAATTTGCTCTTGAATGCTCTTGAAAATAATATTTTCTCATAGGATATCTTCATAAAGTCACTTCATGCATGTTCAATTTCAAATGATAAAAAGACTATATTTATAGGTGTTTATCTAATTTCTCAAAAAACAGATTCCAAAAGCCAAAAAATGTAAACTGAGTTTGAAGCATTAAAATACCACCAAAAACATATTTAAAAATGGATCTTGGCACTTAAAGGGGACGAGCGAATGGGTCCTAGCCTATAAGTCCAGGACACATATATTCAATTATGATTTAATTATTGATTGCATTTATTTAATGTCAATTCCCATTTCAAAAAATGAGAAAAATAAGGCTTTGGAATGCATAATTTGGAAAATTAGAAGCTTAATTAAGTCCAATATATTAAGGGACCCAAACATAGTGTGAAATTTTAAAGGTGTACAATTTCCTACACTATAGTGGTAAGAGAGGTCAATGATGACTATTAAACCAAAGATGACAAATTGATGCCATATAAAATAATAGTTGATAGCTTAAAAGAATACTTCATTGTCATTACCTTTGAACAAATTCCCAAGATCAACAACAAGGTAGAAAACCCTATGGAAACCATTGGTGCTCTATCAGATATGTCGCATAATAGTCTTAAGTGTGAATTTCTTGTAGAAAAACTACTCATACCAACATTCAAACTTCCCGAATTGAAATTGTATACAAAGTTATTGGTCCCAATTACCCATGGTACCATGAAATATCTCAATACCTTAATGATGGTATCATTCCACCCAATCTCACCACTAATCTATGTAAAACCTTCATCTAAAGATCATCCCACTTCATCATTATGGTGATACCCTATATCAAAAGAGTATCAATGGCAAGTTACTTAGGTGTCTTAACTTGGAAGAATATATGATTGCCTTACAAGAGGTACATGAAGACATTTGTGGATCACATTCAAGTGGATTTACTCTTACAAAGAAGTTGCTTAGAATTGGGTACTATCAGTTGACCATGGAACAAGAGGCAAACCAATTTATAAAGAAATGCCTACAATATCAACATCATGGGTATCTCATCCATGCTCTAGCACAAGAATTGTAACCTATAATGACATCATGGTCTTTCTTGCCATGGGGGCTTGATCTCATAAGAAATAATAAACCTACATCCTCTAATGGACATAAGTTTATCATTATCACCGTCGAGTACTTTATAAAGTGGATTGAAGCCATTCCTCTTATTTACATCACTGGTAAGAAAATTTCCAAGTTTATCCTCAATTACCTAATATACCGATATGGTGTTCCTCAAGCCATCATCATAGATAATGGAACCACTTTTAAGAACCAAGATATCTGAGAACTTTGTACCCAATTTCATATCTAACACCATTTCTCCACACCTTACTATCCTTAAGGGAAAGACCAAGCTAAAGCATCTAACAAGACTAGCTTGAAAATCCTAGAAAAGATTGCTAATGCCGCTGGCTAGGATTGGAACTTGAAACTAAATCCTATCTTATGGGCTTATTGAACAAGTATCAGAACACCCACTGATGCCACTCCATATTCCTCGGTATATGGTACCAAAGCTATTTTACCTATTGAGCTTAAGCTCCCATCACTAAGGGTTTCATTGCAACACTTGATTGATGATGAAGAATATTGAATATCCAGACTAAACACACTAGAATTGTTGGATGAATGACGTATAAAAGAACTTAATCATTTGTAATCCTATCATTATTTTCTCCATCAAAGCTACAACAAGAAAATCAAGGGTTGAAACTTTCAAGCGGGAGACCTAGTCCTCAAAGAGAATCAGAAGAATCATTTGGATTAGGATAGCAAATGGAAATTTGAGCCTAACTAGTTAGGACCATTTTTGTTATTGCAAGCTATGGATCTGGAGCATATCAATTAACAAAACCTTAAGGGGATCCCTTTTCAAAACCTATTAATAGAAATCATCTCAAATGGTTCTATGCCTAACCCATTAGGTGTATCTTATTCTAAAAAATATATAAAAAATCCAAAAATGGATAAAATAGTAAAGAGAAAAATCTTCCTCTAGTGAAAACCACTTTGATGGTGCTTTGGGAAAGTACCTTGGTGAAAACCTAGAAAACATGTGTCATGTGTAAATAAGCACCATACACCATCTATCAAATGATCTTTCTCCTCCCATCCATAATAAATCTACTTCATCCATCCATCTGCATGCCTATCATGGATTGGTATTCGACTAGTATCTATCATTACCTATAATAATTGTCATCATCCTAGAGTTACCTCCTCTAGTCAATCACAAGGTAATCTAACATCTGAATGGGGTCATTTTCCCGAACTTAGTCATCATATTGGATTATTGTATATCACCTAATATGTCTAAATTTCAAAAACATCTAAATATTTCACAATATCCAAAAACATCCAAATAATGTCAAAAGCCCAAAAAAAACTCCAATGATGCAAAAATCCCAAAAACAACCTCAAAACATTTGAAAATCCCCAAAAAAATCAATTTTTTTATAGAAACAAAAAAGAAAGAAACATAACCAATCACCTATCCCCAATAAAATTTCCATCCATAATAAACCTATCATCACAACTCATCTTTGACAAAGCAAAAAAAAACAAATGTAACAATCATCAAAACATAAACATTCATGAAAAATTGTTACCATTAATCATTGTAAAAAACACACCAACTAGCTTTCATATCAATGGCCTAAAGCATTTAATTCAACATCCAAATATTTCCTTAATGGATATATCTTTCCTATGATAGGCATCATTTTAGATAATACCTCCAACTAATCTCTCTAGCAAGACATATGATGGCATTGATGTGTTTTGTCAACAAGTCTTTTCTTTGGGTTTTATCTTTTGTCTCATTCCATCACTCACTCGAAGCCACCTTGATCTTCAATATCTTGGTGTGTCTAGAGGGGTACGTAATAGGGCATAGTCATTACTTTCGTTTGTTGTGTTTGTGGGATATTCTTCTAATACGACCTTGGAGAATACTTGCCTTTTGTGTTTAGGGATAGTCTTAGGAAATACAACATCTTTTGTATATCAGGTTCTTTATACCTTTTGTGTATTGGTATACTTGCTTCAATGGCTTCATTCACTCACATGATAAAACAAGGTTTCCATATGCAAGGTATGATCAAGGATACTCCTGTCTATTTGTAGAGTCAAATTCCATGCAATAGATACAATACCACCTTGGTTCTTCATACCTTGGTGTATAATATCTACTTTCTATATTTTATTTATTTTTAGATTGCAGGAATCGGGTAGCAAGACCCCATATAAACTGCAGTGCATTTAGTAAACTTTTTAATGTGACCGGCGGTGCTGGTGCGACACGCCCTCTGGTACTACGGGGGTGGGGGAGACTAGACCTCATGACCAACCTCCTGCAACAGGAAAGATTTAGCCAACCGAGCTAGGGCCCCAACCCCATATCTACTTTCTATATCAAAATAAGGATTTCTCTACATTATTTAGTATAGTCTAAAGAAAAATAAAAAACCATCTTTCCTATCTCAACACATATCCAATAAAACTATCAAATTATCTATCAAATAATCATAGATTTATTGGTATTTGATCAACATCATTCATTCATCTCATTCTATTCTATCTATCTAATCATCCATTATTCTATTCTACTCATTATATTAACATTCTATCCAAGTATCATGACAAACAAAAAAATATCCATCACATCATGTATCCAAAAATTGTCAGTGGCATCACATATCATCCATCTTGCATAGTAATCATATATAACATAAAAAATATAATAATAAGAATCATCCATACATTATGATATCATGTCATACTTCATCAAATAACCATAGCATCATACATCATCACATCGTGAAAATATAAAAAGTATACATCGTAACATCATATGTATCCATAAGACAATCATAGTCGCATCAAAAAGGTTTCATCTCATATATATCATCAAAAAATGAATGTCATGATACAAAGTCTATACATAAAATATGTGATTCAATATGTATATAAAAAATATATGTACATGAGGCTATCAAGAGCCAATGAATGTATATATATAAAAAATATTTGTCTGTACATCGATCTATCTGTACATTAAATTATAAATACAAATGCATATATACATAAGCTACATGGAACTCCCTCTCTCCTCCCAACCAGGAGGAGGATGAGGATGTGGAGGACCCATTAGTTGTTGTGGTTGATGTCTGTATCCACCTGATCCTTGTGACTACTGAGACAACCAACCCACATAACCACCATCTAATCTACCTGACCCACCTATTGTTTCACTTTGTGCTTAGAACTTGGGCTCTCTCTAGCCCATTGGTACTGTTACCTGATAAAGAGTAGTAATAACTAGCCTCTCTCTTTATAAGAAGGACCTCCTACATATGATGAGCCACGGGGATCATATGGCCCTATCCTCAAACCTCTAACTATTTCCTCTTGGCTCTCTCTCCATCTCTCTCAGCTATTAGTTGAGCCACATGTGCCTCTTCCCGCTGGTGATAGATGATATCGACATCTCTCTAAATGGTATTATGATCTATCTTTGTTTTCCAATAATCTCTCTTGATGGTACTCTAAATTATTTGGGTAGCCAAACTATCTCTCTCTGCATGGTAGCCATCCCGCTCCTTGTGGGCCCGATCTCTCTCTAAAAGTGCAACAACTAGGCACACATCATTGTCTCCTTTTCCTTTTTCCTCTATCCTCCCCTCCTCTAGTTGATGTGCCTCTCCTATTAGTCTAGTAATAGAAATATATTCCCATTCCCAAACATGAAGCAAAGTCACCCCTACCAATAAGCTGGTATCCAACCTATAGACTACCTGATGCATGTCATGATAAATATGCGTAAGGATGCAAGGTCCCCATGTAACTGTAATTCCATCTTAGATCATACCCTCAAGCATAAGTCCCCATCCAACCAAAAACCGCTTGGATCTCTAATCAGGTATGATTTGAACATATATCATCCCTTCTACTACTAATATATTATCATCAACTACACAATATAAAGCCTCAAGTCAATGTTTCTATCATCGATATCAAATTCATCATCCATCAACACTCTCTCTAGTGACTCCATCCCTCTATCTAGGTCATAGACAACTCGAGAACCCTCTTTGGGAATCCTCAAAATACACCACAAATCCTCCAATGTGATGGAAACTTCTCTTGTGGGGAATCTGAAAGAAGTAGTCTTTGAATGCCATTGCTCGATGATAGTTGTCATGAATGCAGTGGGCTCGAATCTCAAGCATGTAAGAAATGTAGTATAAATTGATCGAAGATAGGAAGTCTATGTCAAGCTTGCCCAGGAGATCCATCTAGTCTAGAACTCTTGATCTCCGCTCTTGTGGTAGAATAAGATGTAATACTTCATGCAAGCATAATACTCACAATGTTAATTTTCCATTTTTTTTGATAAAAACCTAATTCTGTGAATCCCTAAAACAAAAGTGACCTTTTATGCAAAAGCATCATTTTATAACAGTCAAAATCAAGCACTTTTTAGAAGCATTGCTTTTCCATTTTAGAAGTGAGTGTTTTTACAAATTCTTTGCTTTATCATAGTTATATGTGAACATGTTTTTCATAAGTGACATGATATATCAAAAGCAACACACTATATCATAAGCATCACTTCACATTTCAAAAGCATCGAATTTGGTTTCATAAGCGTTGATCCTAGATCGACGCATTTGTTTCCCTACCTCCAACTAGTAAAAAATGAACCTAAAACTATGTGCAAAGGTACGAGGGTCAAATACATATTGGGGGGTTTGCTCCAATGGGTCATTGAAATTATTGAACTTGATCTACGTAGTGTGTATTACTAAGTACAAGTGTCATTTTTGTAAGGTCTCTGGGAGGGTAGAAGGCTTAGATCTCTAAGAATATCAAACTCAATGGGTGAAAATGAGTTGGAAATGTCTCTAAATGTATATATATAGCCTATGAAACCTCCTCTTCTTCATATCATGAGCCTGACCTAAAAATTTATTTTTTCAGTTGATCTCTCAAGGGGGCATCCTTCCATCTTTCCTTCATCCAGGGTACAATGGGACATAAAAAAATAATTATTTTTTTCCAAGTAGCATCAAGTATTTGAAACAATGCAACAACTACATTGTCTCAAAGAGGGGAAAAATGTAGATACCTAAAATTGTCTAAGCACATCACACATTCATATTCACCTGATTTCAATCATTTTCCTCATTATCTCTTGATTTCTCAATTTTAATTAAATAATTTCCAAGTATTTGATTAAATTCATTATTTTCCTCTATTAATTGAATACTTGACATTATTTTATTAATTCATCAAAAATTATCATTTTCCCTCTTTTCAAATTAATTAAATAATTTTGAATAATTTAATTAAATTCAAAATTTTATCTCCCAATTCGATTAAATAATTTCCAATTATTTAATTAAATAGTAATTTTCTCTCCCACATGATTAAATAATTTTCAATTATTTAATTAAATCTTGATTTTCCTCTCACCTCACAATTAAATAATTTTATTTAATTACTAATTTTCATCCAACTTGCACATGACATATTCCATTTTAAAAAAGGGAATATTCTTTTTTCAAAATATCTTCTCTCTAAAATATCTTTAACCAATTTCCTTGAAATTAGGGATATTTTGAGCTCTCAATCATTTTCATCCCTTGATCTCCTTGATTTAATCTTAGTCGCTGATCTTCATCTTCAATCTCCATTTTTGATCAGATATCTGCATTTCTATAAAAGAACTCTTCATCTCCATGAAAATCATTCACAATTCTCATAAGGAATTCATGACCTTTTTGAGAGAAATCTTGAGAATTTGAGCATCCTTTTTGTGAATCAAGATCATCAATCCAAGCTTTTGCAACATGGGTTATGCATAATAGAGAAATCCACATATCAATGGAGCATAATCCAACAATTCAATTATAGGTTTGTAATGTTTTTACATCTTTTGAGTTGAATTATCAATTTGCTTTGTTATATTTTAAGCATTGCTTTATAATTCCATTATGGGTTATATGATCTTTCCTATGTAGTTTTTTTATGTTTCGTAACTCCAATTATTTAATTGTATCATTTTACTAACACCCATATTTTCCCCTACAACACATACTCCAAGGATTGGAATTATCACTGCAAACACTTAGAGTTAATCTTCTAGATGTGTTTAGAATATGGGATATCTTTGAATCCTAAAAAATATATTTTTGACATAGAGAAATGTAAGCTCTTTGGACATATTGTGTCCACAAAGGGAGTTAGGATTGATCTATAATGTGTTAAAAAAAGACCTTATCCCTCAATCTAAAATAATTAAGGCACTCCACTCATTCTCTGGGTACATAAACTTTATTAGGTTTGTTCCTAACTTTGTTGAGAAGAAATAATCAATTTACAAGGTTTTAAGGGGGGTCATCAAACTAGGATAAGGAATCAAGCAACTCCTATGAAATATAAGATGCACTCAAGAAGGCACTAGTGCTAGCAAGCCTAGATTATTCTAGGCCTTTTAAATTATTTTATTTTACATTATTTTATACTGTTATTGTTGTTCTGATATAAAAGAATATTGAGGGGTATGAAAAATTGATAGATTTCTTCAGTAAGTCTCTACGAGATGTTGAACTAAAACTCTATAATGGAAAAATTCTTATTCTCTTGTTAGAGTTGTACAAAAATAGATCTTATCTCGTAGGTTTCAAGATCATAGATTTTCTCCCACATACAGTTGTTAGGGATATCCTTGTGCAGTAGGAGGCATTAGAAAAAAGGTTTAGATGGATCAACAAGATCTTAGAGTATGACATGGAGGTACAAACAAACAAGTTGGCTAGAGGCCAAGGCCTAGGAAAATTAATGGTTAAAGAAAATTTAGATGTTGTTGAAGTCCATTAGGTGAATTTTAACTCCTATTTCATTCCATGTTAGTTGAAGGGTTGTCCTTGGTATAAGGACATTATTTTTATTTGGAAAACCTAAATTATCCTCTTAAGTTAAATGATAAGAAAAAGAGGATGCTAAAACTTCAAACTAAGATATATGTGCTTCTCAAAAGATAGTTAATGTGGAGAAACCTTAATGGTGTGCTCTTTATATGTTTAGATGTAGATAAGTCTATAAGAGTTGTTGAGGAATCCCACCAAGGATTATGTGGTGTACATTATATGTCGAATACCACTGTTCATAAGATTATGAGAATGTGTTATTGGTGGCCCACATTATTCAAAGATGTGGCCAAATTTTTGAAGGTATAAGATGTTTTCCAAATGTTTTTTGGCAAGTTGAAATTTGTAGATGCACTTCTCCTTACTACCATTTCAATAGAGGCTCCATTCCAATAGTGTGTTATATATTTCATAGGGGAATTAATATAAAGTTATAGAAACAAATACAAGTGGATATTGGTGGCCACTAGCTACTTTAAAAATGGGTGGAAGCAATCCCTACAAGGAATGTAATTTGAAAGGTGGTGATTGATATTTTTCTCAATAACATAACCACTAGAGTTTGGTGTACCAGAAATAATTGTTTGTGATAATGCAATGTGTTTTAGATCCTATGATTTTGTTGACATGTGCTCACAATATGGGATTCATTTGACACATTCATCACCTTATCATATATAGGGAAAAGGTCAAGCTAAGTTAAGCAACAAATGCATCATGAACATCCTAAAAAAAACTTTGAATTTGAACAAGAAAAGGTAAGATGTGTTAGGAAAAGGGTGTGTTGTACACCTTGGATAATATATTTAATGTAATTATTCTTGGGGCCACTTTATGTTGCATGTAACATTGGGACATAAGTTAAGTTGTAAAAATGTAATTATTTAATATTGGGGAAAATAAATAAATAAAGCACCCAATATTAAATAAGGGGACATGGTTTTGTAATCTCATAGTTTTAGTCACATGGTTTTGTGGGAGCTTGCTTCTATTAAAGCAACCACAAAGGTAGTTATTGTAAGATGCAATTTTGCATGTTAGCTCTGGTTAGCATTTGTGAGGGTTTGAAGCATGGCACATGATGTGTTGTTGCATGCTTGTTCACATGGATTGCTTGGAAAGGGTTTGTTGCTTCAATGGTGTTCATGGAGACTCTGAAGATGTATTGTTATCTTTATTGCTGAATAATTCATGAGAGATGGATGCTTTTGGAGGCTGGGTTTTTTCCCTCTTGAGGGTTTTCCCAGGGTATATCTTGTGTCATATTTTCATGGGTATGTTGTCTATTCTCTTGCATGTGGATTTTGAATACTTAGTTGCATAGATTTCTCTTCTGGGTTATGTGGAAATTGTCTTTAATTATGGAAGAGGGGGGGGGGGAGGGTGGGTTAGACCCCCTCCCCCATGTCCATCGTACCCTGCTTTGCGCATGGAAGCGTTGCCAGTGGAAGGTACTGCCGCCGACAGGGCCAAACCGATAGTACTCTGCCACTGGCAACCTACCATGTACTGACGAAAACCTTTAAAAGGTTTAATTTTTTTTTTAATTCAAAATTTTATTTAATTTAATCCGCCATGCAGTTTTTTAATATCGACCATGCATTTTATAAAAAATGCCAATGGAAAATTTTAAAAAGGGGCCAATGAATTTATAAAGTTTGGAAATTTAAATGAATTTTATAAAGATTTCGGATCTGCCACCAGGTGGGTGGCGCCGCCCAGCCACCAGGGGTGGCTAATTTTTTTTTCCTTAGGTGCAAACTACAGTTTTACTTCCAAGGGGCATAAATTTTTCCCAGTATGTCAAATTTTTGACTTCTTGGACTCATTGGAAAGTTGACTCAGTGCTCTATGCTGTGGTGACAGTGATTTTATGATATTTTATAGTTTTGACAATGTTTTGCTTACTGGAAGTCATGTGTTTATTTTGAGCTTCAAGAGGGCATATCGGGTGCATACAGAGTCAAATTTTAGACTTCGAATAGTTGACATAAAGCTTGTTCAAAGCTCTTCATAGTGGATCAGGTTTGGAGATATTTTGGCATGGTTTATTTGATGTTTTCTTTATCTGAGCTGTTTATAGGTTTCTTTGACTATGGTGATACTATGAGTTTATGGATGATCGAATCTTGGAGATTTGATGTTAGATTCATTGTATGCTCAGTTGTACATCTTAGATTATTCTATCATTTGACATGGTTAGCAGTATATGGTTGGATTTGTATGTTGCATTGTTGTATCTACAAGTTGTGCAATGTTGTAGGTAGTCTATACTTACATGTTGCATTTATGACTTGGACATGGGTTGTCTTTTCCCATTGATATTTCAGTGTTGATGCATGTTCAATTTTGGTGGCTTGGTTTAGTCACTTGGTTTATTGGTTTTGTTGTCATGTTAAGGAGGTGAGATGATATTACCAGGTATAGTCATGATATGAGATCTATGTATTTGACTATGATTATGCAGATATGTGGACATGGTTGGGTTGAGTTGTTGGTACATTTGGTGGTGTGTTTGGTTCCTTACCTATGGTACTTGAATATGGTCATGTTTGGTAAACCAGATCTGAGGTTGATTTGGTGTTTGAGTCATTTGGTCTATATGGTTATTCTCTTAGATATCTCAGTTTGCAGTTTATTGATGTGATGATGAGTTTGCATGTTTCAGTGATTGGATCTACAAGTCATGCAGGTTGTGGATTAGCTACCCATTTACTTGTAGTGGTATGACTTGGTTGTGGATTATCTTTATTCACCAAGTTTAATTCCTTGTTGTTACAGACTTTGACAGTTGGCCTTGTTTTTTAGTCATTTGTACATTGGTATGTGTGCTTAGAGATGAGAGGATGGATGTTTCTTATAGTACCTAGACAGTTATTTTTGGGACTTGTAGCATGTGGTTTATCACGATGTCATGGATAGCTTGATTACACTTTTCAATGGGAGCTTTTGACAGTGTTGGATATGTTTATGATGGCTTGGCGGTTGTAGGTATCTTCTTGGCTTGGAGATTTTGGTTCTACTTGTTATTATTGACAGTTTAATTGTGTGTGTAGACCTGGATGATCTTCATGGAGAGGATGGTTGTCACGATGCCATGTGTGACTCGGTATCATAGTTCAGTGGGAGTTGTTGGAAGTGATGTGGATTCACCATTTGATGGTGGTGGTCTTCTGCAGTGATTGTTGGTGTCATGGATGGAATCTTGGTTTCTAATTTTATGCAATGATGGTTCATTGGCATATTTGGTTTCATTGACAGGGGATGGTTTTACTCATATTGATTACATATGTTTTCTTGGTTTAGAGTGTTTTGTTATTATGTCATGGTTTACTCTTGATCATATGTTAGAGTTTTGGCATGATACTTGTTCTCTTGAGACTAGGATGTATGCATTGTTGTATGAGATCTCCTAGTAGGAGATGGTTAGATCATGTTGTCATGTTTATGTTCCTGATTCATGATTTGAGCTTTGACATTGATCTTGTGTGGTTCTCTTGGTATTGGGTACATCTATCATTTGCTTTATTACTTCATGATGGTGTTATGTTGCATTTGGAGTTTGGAATGGATTGGTTGGTTACAGGTACTCATGGATACTTGGAGACATAGGTGAGGCTTGAGTTCTCTTGTGATTAGAGACATGGGTTGAGATGGTTACTCTTGATGAGATTTCAGCAGCAAGTCCGAGGAGCCTACACCTTGGTTGGACGTGAGTTCAACATGGACCTATGAGGAGAGTGTTCTTGGATGAGCCATGATGACTTGGATGTCTTGGAGGAGCATTCTCATTCCCCACTCTTGGTTTTCTCGGCAGTTCCACTTGAGAGGTATTGCTCATTATTAATTTCAGGTGCTTTATGTTTTATGCTTTATCTTCTCATGCATTTGGAGGTTTCATTTGAGGAGTGTTGGCATGTTTATCTCCTTTTGCATTGTGATTACATTCATTGATGTTGAGTTTAGGAGATGTATTGGGATTATTTACTTCATTGGGAATGGATTTAGTTTGATCTTCTTTGGTTATGAGAGGCTTACATCCATGTTGATTACATGATACATATCTTATCTTTGATCTTGGTGATTGAACGGTTGGGTGTTGTCATGGCTTTTATTTTGGGGTGTTGTGGAGGAGATCATACTTGACACAGTTGGAATTTAGAGGTGTATGTAGGAGACTTGTGGTGAGAGTTGTTCTTACAAGTTATTGATTTACAGGTTTGCATATCATTGTGGATGATTCCGTGGTTCTACATGATGTTGTTTACACTTTCTATATGATGCGATTGGTAGATTTGGTATTGTTATTCCTTGCATACATGCCACAAATTTTTTCTTGGAAAATTCAGGGACCCCCTCTATTTTCTTTCATTTTGCTAGTTTGTTTTGTCAGGATCGAGTAGCGGGATGGAATCGACCCCTGACACCTTTCGAGGTTTCAAGTTCTGGTTTTGCCTCGAATCCAATCCTTGCTTTTCCTTCGGGTGTCGTTCGAGTTTGTGTTCCTTTCCTGGTCCCGTCTCGTCCCCATCTTGTTCTCCGTCCCATTTTTGCTTCGTCTCATTTTTTGCCGTTGTGTTGTTCATTTGTTTTGGTTGTTTTCGTTCGTCTTGGTCCTCGTCTTTTCATTGTCATTTTTTTCGTTGTCACCTCGTCGAGTCATTTGTTCGTCTAGTTTCATTCGATTGTTTTCATCTTCTTCATTTCTCCGCATCTGGTTTTGCGTTGTTCATTTTTTGTTCTTTCGTCATTCCTTCGTTTTTCAATTTTTGTATCTGTTGTTGAGAAAAAATATATATATATATATATATACAAAAAAAAAAAACAAAAAGAAATAGTAGAAAACACAAATAAATAAATAAATAAATCTTTTATTTTAAAAGATTTAAAATTGAAATAAATGAATAAATAAATCTCTTTTTTTTATTAAAAAAGAAAGGATTTTTATTATAATAATAATAATAATAATAAATAAATAAAATCTTTTAGATTTTTTTTAAGAATTAAAAGATTTATAAAGAATTTAAATAAATAAATCTTTTCATATTTAAAAGATTTTAAAGTTCAAAAAATTATTATTTAAAGGATTTAATTTTTAAAATGTAAAATTGTGAAAATCATAAAAATAAATAAAAAATTGTTAAGTAAAGGGGTAAAATGTTAATTTAAAAAGAGAAAGGTCTGAAAGCAATTCCAACCCCGACCCCACATATTTTAATAATTCTAAAATTTAAACTGGCAGACTCGGGTCAGGTTTTGGCAACATAAATATTAAAGTTTCAAGTTCAAAAATTATTCTGCCCCCGCTCGAAAGCAATTTCGATCCCGCAACTTACGCGGGTTCGGAACCGGAAGAGAATTTGGCACTAGATGAGAAAAGTAAGGTTTTGTGCAGTTTTTGTTCCCGTTCCGCCCCTGTCCAGGAATGGTTCCTGCTCTGACCCCGCTTGGTTTTGCTTCCACCCCGTGCAGTAAGAACTCCGCTCTCGCACAGCATAAAGAGATGACGTCTCACGACATACAATGGAAGCAATGATAGGGCAAGTACACTATTTGACAGAATGCCCCACTAAGATTTTGTCAATGGAATCCATCAAATGGCAAAAAATGTCTTACAAAGTGCAAAGATTTAAAAAACTCTGCAGTGATGATGGCCGAAGTAAGACAAGGATATGCATAAAATCAAGGGTGAGTTATGCAACATGAAATAGTTACAAAATATGCAAAATGGATGAAATGTTGCAAGAAATGCAAAAAATCAATTTTGTTGAAAGGCTGTAGAAACTTTAAAGCAAATCCTATTAGCAGGGGTGAAACTAGATCCCACAACCTTCATCAGCATCACGTGGGCTACACGGGAAGCGTTTGACAAAAAGTCTCAAAGAGATGACCAAAATGCAAATGCAATTGGCAGATGGAGAGCACGGGTATGAGGCACAAAAGACATTTTGAAAGAATGCCTCGAGGAGATGTCATGCCATTGAATGCAATGTTATAGGATATGCACAAAATATAATTTATGAGGAAGGAAGGGAATTTGCAGGTGTATAGAGGATTTCACAACCTCCACCCATGTCCTCCTTCCTGGGCCAAAATGGAAGAAAATATTATCAGATTATGTAATTGCAACAACCTTGGCAGACATGCGTGCAAAATGTGGAAACATAGACTAAGCCACACACGTTTGACAAAAGGTCTCAGCAAAATACATGCAAACATGTGGAAGCATAGAACAAGACATTGCCGCTATTTGAAAGAGTAACAATGGATACAAGGAAGGCGCCATAGCTGTTTTCACACAATGCCTCAAGAAATGAAGTCTCATGGAATGAAATAAAATAGTGGAAGCATACATAAAGCACACAAACTGTTTGAAAAAATGGCTCAAAAAGATGTTATCTCATAAAATGCCTTGATTGCAGATCTGCTTATTGTGGATTTTTTGAAGACGTGTGTGAAGATGATGATGATCTTGATTTTCTATCAAAGTGATTTTACTCTATCCTAGAGGAAATTGAAGCTTTTGGATAAGGGAAGCTTGTCATTGTAGTGGATGATGAAGACTTTGAGAATGAAGGTGATCTTATTATGGCAACATCCTTAGTAAACCCTGAAGCATTGGCCTTCGTTGTGAAACATGGAACTGGGATTGTTTGTGTTGTTATGAAGAAGGATGATCTAGACAAACTTGGATTGCCTGTGGACTCTTGCGAATATGGCATTGGAGCACAGATTTTGAAGGACATAGGAGTTCAGACTATGAGGTTGATGCTGATACGAAACTTGTTAATTTTGACTATCCTTTTGTGGAAAGACAAAGGCTTTGAAAATTGGTATTTTCTTTTGCAAATTATATATTCAGTATGCCCTTTTTGAGAATACATATAACTCGATTGAATGCAAGGAGTTTGGGTTCATTTGGTGTCTTCATGAATGCAGGGGAAGTTGTTATGAAGGATGTAGTTCATTTCAAATATGGATAATGTTCTATCAGAGACAAATTAATAGTGAAATCCATCAATCCTTAGAAATTAATTAATTCATAAATTTTAATGCATTGATCTGAATGAATTAACTAATTGTGTTCTTTTTGTGATGTGTAGGTATTTCCAGGTTTGGGAGCAAAATGATGGCAGACTCTCAAAACCATGCATAACATTATTGATTAATGTTATTTTGATAACATTAAATTTCAAAGGGGTTTTATTATTATTTTAATTATGAACATTTAAAGTTTATGTGCATTCAATAGAAATAATTTGAATTTAATTGATTTATGAAATTGATTATTATTTGATAAATTAATTAATATAATTTATGTTCACATGTACTTTTGAAGAATGGAATGATGATAAATCAAAGTTGATTCAGCAAAACTCATGTGAAAATGGGAGAAGTTTTCTGAAAGATCTTTAAACTAGCTATAAACTGAAGATATGGTGGACTTGCTTGGAGTAATTTCTGGAAAAACATGTTGTTGCTCATTGTGCAAAAGGAGAACTCTGAGTCAAGCTGAAAGTTGCAATTATGAACTAAAGTTAAACTGGAGGATGGAGTTTCAATTGAAACTAATTAAGGTTAAACTAAAATCAGTTGAAGCCAAACTGAGAGCTGAAACTGAAAGTTGTCTTGGTGAAGAGTTGGATGCACAACAAAAGCTACAACTTTTTGATGTTTTAGTTTTGGAGGAAATTATGGAATCTTGAGCTATTAATTGTCAAATATGCTCACTTTAAAGGGGTTAGACACTTAGGAAAAATAGTTAGAAGTTTAGAAGTTAGCTTATTAGAGTTAGCAGTAGGATAGATGTATTTTTCCAAATTTTCTTAGTTTTGTTGAGGTAATTTGAGGATAATGGTTTCCATACACTGGTGAATTTTCCAGAATTGTAAATACTATATCTATTTTACAATAGTAGAAACAGTCAGATGCAAACCTATCTTGAGTTATGCTTTGGAATGATGTTTATTTGGTTAATTGTTTGATTTGAAACTTTCAAGGAATGAATGGAATTTAATATTTTCTTTTGTTTGAGCTATGATTTGAAATTTGCTATTAATATTTGCACTGTGAATGAATGAATTTGTATTTGTTATAGGTTGATTTGTTTTGCATTTTGGTTTAGGTGTTCCTTGAAGAATAATAGGTTTGGTTAATTAGATGAATCAACATTCTTCTTTCTCTTGTGTCCCTGATCTATCTTTTTCCTTCTTTTTTATATCCCCCCCGGTTAGAGTAGGTTTAGATAGGAGTTCGATTTTACAAAAATCAGGAAGCTCAATAACTAGCAAGGCCCCTTAAATATTACAGTTACATTGGCCATTAAGTAACATTAGCACAGTTGAGAACCAACTACCGGGACCTTGGGAGATAGATTACTTTATGTTATCTTTCTTTTTTAGGAGAAATAGGATAGAGATATTCTATTTAATGTTGTTGTGTTGTTTTGACCATCAATAGATCTGGCGCTAGAAGGAGGGCCATGAGCAATTTTGGATTGTTGTGAGTTGGAGTGGGTTGGATCTTGGAAAACCCAGCTCTGATGGGAAACCCTTTGTGTATTCCTGAGATTCTTAACGAAATTCCTTATCATATGCATAATAAGCTTCCATTTTTTTCACTAACAGTGGAAAAATTGCTAAAGATCATGTTAGGATTTTCAGGGATTTGATGACTCTTCACCAGATTATTCATGAAGATACAATTTTTCAACTTTTCATCAAAACATTGCAAGGTACAACATGGCAATGGTATGTTAATCTTCCACCAAATTATATTTGTTCATGGATGGAATTAGAAATTTTATTTGTGGATTAGTTTGACCCTTATGCACGAACATGACCCATCGTTTGAATTTGAAACCACAAAAAGGACACCATCAGAATCAATTTACCAGTTCAATCATAGGTTTTTGTTGATATATCAATGACTTCAAGATTTAAATCTATTTTTTAATGATTATATGTTAAAAGAGAATTACTATTGGGGTTTGAATCCTTTGTTTGTAGCAGAAATTAGACGTTGTGGGGAGATCACTTCCCTACATGATGTATTGAGCAAAGCTCTCTTATTGGCACAAGCTAGACATGACGTGTGAAATTGAAGCAGCCAAAGTCAGGATTGTAATACCCGTGTGCTTGCAAGTTGTCATCCTTTGCAACCTTATGCCACTTTACCCACCATACCTACCCAAGTGCAATCATCCTCACCACACAACTACAACCTTCCTAATATTCCAAACAACACGTTTTCCAATGCTTCATATCAAGTCAATCCCACACAAGACCAATGGAAGAATCTATCTCTGCAAAATCCAACCATAGAGGTAAGTATTCCACCTGTCAATGAAGTTGTGACTATATCATCTCTTTTCAGTCATACTCCCCCACATAATGCATTGGATTATGATGAAGTTGTAAATGAAACATTTGATGAGCAAGTATATCATTTTGATGTTTTGTTTGACAAAGAGTATGAAACAGATATAAATTTAGAGCATTATGGAAATATCGTATTAGAATCTAGTTTTGTTGGAAATGTTAATAATACAGATGGTATTGGTATTAACACAAGACTGCTGTCATGAAAAATCAGCAACTAAAGAATCTCCTTCCAACGCTTTGAATATTTCCTCTGAGAAAGATGAACAACAAGATGAGGGATGGACAAAGGAGCATGGTTCATGTTGGATAGATATTCCACGTATGTAAAATCGAATAAGGGAGAAGTTGGAAGAATTAGGAGATCTAAAATTATCAGAACTTGTTAGGCTGAATAGATGTAGGATACATCGAACAAATCAACATTCTTAGATGGATTGTCATGTTTTCCTTGGTAGGATGGATTTATATTTCAAATAGCTGATCACTGTTGAAGGAATACTTATGGAAGATCCCTGAAGTACATATGCCCTCAATGAGGAAGATGAAACAACTAGCATACATAAAAATGATAACGACTCTATTCAAAATGATGAGAGTAACTGTGAGAACATGTTGACCTCTTCCCCATCATCTGATGACCTTGATCCTTGCTTCAAAAAGGACTCTATGATTGATAAAGTTTCCCTACCTTGTGAATATTCGCTCGATGTGGAAAATGAGTTTATCGATGCATTCATAGATTCTTTCATGATGATGAATAAGGGAGAAACACCCTTTGATGAGTTAACACAAGAAAACGACTCTGCTGATTTGAATAATGGACACATAAAAACTAAAAATAGCATGACTACAGATGAGGTTGCAAATGGATCTTGTGGTGAAGGACAAAAAGTTGAGTGCCAAATTTATTTTTCAAAGGAGGGAGATCAAATGGATGTTCAAGTTATTCAAGGGCTTCCTAATAATCATTCAGATCAGACTTACCCTTGTCAGGAAAATAAATTGAATCCTAATGCTAATCAAGATACTAACATTGATGAAATTAATGGTTGGTTGCAGCAAGGAGTGAACAATGATGAGATTCAGCTGGGTGAAGTAGAAGAATGTCAAGAAAGTGACCAAGAGGTTGTCTCAGAAGTTGAATCCATTCAACATGACGAAGAGAATGAAATGAGGGAGTATTTTCTTGGTTTTGATTCTGTTTATTCAAATACGTTGTTTGAAGAAAGTCCTTGCTTAGCATGCACTAATGAATTTGATCTTAACAGTGATGAACTTGACACTGATTTGCACATTCTAGTTGATGATATACAAAAACATGAATTGAAGAAATGTTTTCCTAAATTTGATTATGTTTATTCAAATGAGTTGTTCGAAGAAAATCCTAGTGTACCGTATACTAGTATTTTTGCCACTAGTGGTGATCAACTAAATGCAGATTCTCAAATTCTCGTGGGTGACATGTTTGAAGAAAGTGTTGGAAGCAAGGCTTCATCTCAAGAAGAGGTGGGTTTGCAGACCTTGCAAGTTGACGACATGGGTGATTTGTTGCTTAGTTCTTCTGAGGACATCCAGAATCTTTTTGACTCTGTACCCAAGATGAATACAAAGATGTTGGTAAATGGATATCCCAACTGCAAAAAAAATCTCACTTCAGGTGATCCATGTGAGATTATTCCTTTTGGTTCACATTATGAGGTACGTGGTTCTGACTTCTTGCTATCTGTAAAGATTGCTAGGTCAGGTAGGGAAAATGTTGAGCAAATTGATTTAAAGGTTGAGGAAGTTGATCATCTAATTGGTGATGTATGTACTTTAGGAAACATGATTGGGGTTGATAGTCCCTGTGAAGTCAAATACACTAGTTTGTTGTTTAAGCCTAGTGTTGATTGTGATAAGGATATGCATGAAATTTTTGAATCAAGTTTGGATGTCTTGAACGCTAATGATGTGCCCCTAATGGATTCCCTTTATGTTCATATGCATGAATTGGAGTGAAATGGAGTGGTGTTCCATGAGTTGAGATCTTGTGAGAAAGAATTTGTACAACACAAGTCTACATCAACAACCAAAGGTCTTCTAAATCAGGTGGTGTCTTTTCATTACCCTCCGTGTTTTAATGATTTTTAGTTTGATTAAGACATTGGGGACAATAAAATGTGTTTGTGGGTGAATCATGACAAGGCTGAGAACCCACAATTGTTAATATTTCAAACTTTATACCCTCAGAATGAATTTACTACACATAAACTTTGTATTTTTGAGTATAAAGATAAATTTTCTAGGTTTAGAACTATACCTACTAAGTTAAGATTTCTACAGATAATGAAAAATCAGTCAAGTCAATGTACAAAGTTTTATAGTTTTATGTTTGCAGAGCTCAGTTTTGGAGTTAGTTTAGGATTAGGATTAGTTAGGTGTTAGTTTCTAGTTTTATGTTGTTTTTTTTGGTTTTTTTTATTTTGTTCTGTTGTTTTTTTTCTTTTTTTTCTTTGTGTCCTCTTGTTTTTGTTTTGTTTATGGGTTTGTCTATTTCTCTTTTTGTTTTTGGTCTTTTGTTGTTTGTTTGTTGTTTTCTATTTTCATTTTTTTGGTTCGTCGTGTATGTTTGTGTGCTCGTGTGTTGTGCTCCTCTCTTTTCTTGTCTGTTTCTTTTCTTTCTTCTAGGGGTTCCTCTCGTTGATAGTGGAAGCTAAGTTATTGTATGCAAGTTATGCTGGAAGGTGAATCTATTGAGAGTCTGTTGTTAGTATTTTCAAACACTTGATTAGACAGTTACTTTGAAAACTTTGATTTACCTTCATCCATTTCAAATTGGGGAATGTTAGCATGGATGAACACTTGGTACATTATGTAGTTTTGGGGAGTTTTTGAAAGTCTATCACGATTTGCACACCTTAAGAAATCCATCAATTAGTTTATATCGAGTGGGGTAGCTCTATTCCAAGTGAAAAATCTAAAGGGTTACATTTCTTGCATGATGTCCACTATGGTTCTCGACCCGCTACTTAGGCTTCACTGCTTAAGGATTGAGGGAAAACCAGAAATTATACTTAAAAAAAAATTAACATCTGAGAAAAGAGAAAAGAAAGAAATCTGAAAATGAAATCAATTAGCAAGGGTGACTTGAGTATCTCTATCGAGGCTATAAACGCCTGGTTGGAAATAGAGTGATGCTTAGAGAGAACCAGAGGTATCTCTGTCGAGGCTATAAAAACCTGTCTAGAAGCAAAGCTATGCCCAGGATATCATTGCATGTTAGGAATGTAACTCACAACTACGTAGCTTGGGTAGATTCTGCTCCAATTTTGATCATGACAATGCTAATGGAGGGGAATGAATCATTTGCACACACAAACAAATTTTAGTTTCATCTCAAACCTTTGTCTTGTCCTCATTTTGATTGTGTTTGCACTTCTTAGATTATCTTGAATGGGCATAAACCAATGATTTTGGGTATTTGGAGGGTTACGTGTCTTAAAATGCTTTGCGCATTTTCCCAGCCCAGTTGCCATTTGTTATGCCTTGCATACATGCCCCAACTTTTTCCTTGGAAAAGTCGGCGACCCCTCTGTTTTCTATCATTTTGCTGGTTTGTTTTGTCGGGATCGAGTAGCGGGATGGAATCGACACCTGACACCTTTCGGGGTTTCAAGTTTTGGTTCTGTCCTGACTCTGACCCCTGCTTTTCCTTCGGGTGTCGTTCGGGTTCGCGTTCCTTGCTTGGTCCTGTTTCGTCCCCGTCTTGTTCTCCGTCCTAGTTTTTCTTCATCTCATTTTTTGCCGTTGCATTGTTCGTTTGTTTTGGTTGTTTTCATTTGTCTTGGTCCTCATCTTTTCATTGTTGTTTTTTTCGTCGTCGCCTCCTCATGTCGTTTGTTCATCTAGTTTCATTCGTTTGTTTTCGTCTTCTTCATTTCTCTGCATCTGGTTTTGCGTTGTTCATTTTTTGTTCTTTTGTCATTCCTTCGTTTTCGGTTTTTGTATCTGTCGTTGAGAAAATACAAAAAAATTTGTAAAACTTAAAATACAAACATATATATATAAATCAAAAATACAAAAGAAATAGTAGAAAACACAAATAGATAAATAAATAAATCTTTTATTATAAAAGTTTTAAAATTTAAATAAATGAATAAATAAATCTCTTTTTTTTATTAAAAAAAAGGATTTTTATTATAATAATAATAATAATAATAATAAATTAATAAATAAATAAAATCTTTTAGGTTTTTTTTAAGAATGAAAAGATTTATGAAGAATTTAAATAAAGAAATCTTTTCATATTTAAAAGATTTTAAAGTTCAAAAAAGTTATTATTTAAAGGATTTAATTTTAAAAATGTAAAAATGTGAAAATCATTAAAAAAAAAAATTGTTAAGTAAAAGGGGTAAAATGTTAATTTAAAAAGAGAAAGGCTTGAAAGCAATTTCAACCCCGACCCACATATTTTAATAATTCTAAAATTTAAATTGGCGGACTCAGCTCAGGTTTTGGCACCATAAATATTAAAGTTTCAAGTTCGGAAATGATTCCGCCCCCGCTCGAAAGCAATTCCGATCCCGCAACTTACATGGGTTCGGAACCGGAAGAGAATTTGGCACTGGACGAGAAAAGTAAGGTTTTGTGCAGTTTTTGTTCCCGTTCCGCCTCTGTCCAGAAATGGTTCCTGCTCCGATCCCGCTTGGTTTTGCTTCCGCCCCGCATAGTAAGAACTCCTCTCCCACACAACATAAAGAGATGACATCTCATGACATACAATGGAAGCAATGACAGGGCAAGTACGCTATTTGACAAAATGCCCCACTAAGATTTTGTCAATGGAATCCATCGAATGGCATAAAATGTCTCAAAGAAATGTTGTCTTATGAAGTGCAAAGATTTAAAAAAATCTGCAGTGATGATGGCCAAAGTAAGACAAGGAAATGCATAAAATCAAGGGTGAGTTATGCAACATGAAATAGTTACAAAATATGAAAAATGGATGAAGTGTTGCAAGAAATGCAAAAAATCCATTTTTTTGAAAGGTTGTAGAAACTTTAAAGCAAATCCTATTAGCAGGGGTGAAACTAGATCCCACAACATTCATTAGCATCACATGGGCTACACGAGAAGCGTTTGACAGAAAGTCTCAAAGAGATGACAAAAATGCAAATGCAATTGGCAGATAGAGAGCACGGGTATGAGGCGCAAAAGACGTTTTGAAAGAATGCCTCGAGGAGATGTCATGCCATGGAATGCAATGTTACAGGATATGGACAAAATAGAATTTATAAGGAACGAAGGAAATTTGCAAGTGTATAGAGGATTTCACAACCTCTGCCCACGTCCTCCTGCCTGGGCCAAAATGGAAGAAAATATTCTCAGATTATGTAATTGCAACAACCTTGGCAGACATGCGTGCAAAATGTGGAAGCATAGACTAAGCCACACACCGTTTGACAAAAGGTCTCGGCAAAATACATGCAAAATGTGGAAGTGTAGAACAAGGCATTGGCGCTGTTTGAAAGAGTAACAATGGATACAAGGGAGGCACCATAGCTTTTTTCACACAATGCCTCAAGAAATGAAGTCTCATGGAATGAAAGAAAATAATGGAAGCATACATAAAGCATACAAATTGTTTGACAAAATGGCTCAAAAAGATGTTATCTCATAAAACACCTTGATTCTAGATCTATGCATTGTGGATTTGTTGAAGACGTGTGTGAAGATGATGATGATCTTGATTTGCCGTCAAAGCAATTTTACTCTATCCTAGAGGCAATTGAAGCTTTTGGATAAGGGAAGCTTGTCATTGCAGTGGATGATGAAGACTTTGAGAATGAAGGCAATCTTATTATGACAACATCCTTAGTAAACCCTGAAGCATTGGCCTTCGTTGTGAAGCATGAAATTGGGATTGTTTGTGTTGTTATGAAGGAGGATCCAAACAGACTTGGACTGCCTGTGGACTCTCGCGAATATGGCATTGGAGCACAGATCTTGAAGGACATAGGAGTTCAGACTATGAGGTTAATGCTGATATATAACTTGTTAATTTTGACTATCCTTTTGTGGAAAGACAAAGGCTTTGGAAATTGGTATTTTCTTTTGCAAATTACATATTCAGTATGCCCTTTTTGAGAATACATATAAATCGACTGAAAGCAAGGAGTTTGGGTTCATTTGGCGTCTTCATGAATGCAGGGGAAGTTGTTATGAAGGATGTAGTTCATTTCAAATATGGATAATGTTCTATCAGAGAAAAATTAATAGTGAAATCCATCAATCCTTAAAAATTAATTAATCCATAAATTTTAATGCATTGATGTGAATGAATTAACTAATTGTGTTCTTTTTGTGATGTGTAGGTATTTCCAGGTTTGGGAGCAAAATGATGGTAGAGTCTCAAAACCATGCATAGCATTATTGATTAATGTTATTTTGATAACATTAAATTTCAAAGGGGTTTTATTATTATTTTAATTATGAACATTTAAAGTTTATGTGCATTCAATAGAAATAATTTGAATTTAACTGATTTATGAAATTGATTATTATTTGATAAATTAATTAATATACTTTATGTTCACAGGTACTTTTGAAGAATGGAAGGATGATAAATCAAAGTTGATTTGCAAAACTCATGTGCAAACAGGAGAAGTTTTTTGAAAGATCTTTAAACTAGCTATAAAATGAAGATATGGTGGACTTGCTTGGAGTAATTTCTGGACAAAGATGTTGTTGCTCATTGTGCAAAAGGAGAACTCTGAGTCAAGCTGAAAGTTGCAATTATGAACTGAAGTTAAATTGGAGGATGGAGTTTCAACTGAAACTAACTAAGGTCAAACTGAAATCAGTTGAAGCCAAACTGAGAGCTAAAATTGAAAGTTTTCTTGGTGAAGAGTTGGATGCACAACAAAAGCTACAAATTTTTGATGTTTTAGTTCTAGAGGAAATCATGAAATCTTGAAATATTAATTGTCAAATATGCTCACTTTAAAGGGGTTAGACACTTTGGAAAAGCAGTTAGAAGTTTTAGAAGTTAGCTGATTAGAGTTAGCAGTAGGCTAGATGATGTATTTTTTTTATTTTTCTTAGTTTTGTTGAGGTAATTTGAGGATATTGGTTTCTGTACACTAGTGAATTTTCAATAATTGTAAATATTGTTTATCTGTTTTACAATAGTAGAAACAGTTGGATTCAAACTTGTCTTGAGTTATTCTCTGGAATGATGTTTATTTGGTTAATTGTTTGATTTGAAACTTTCAAGGAATGAATGGAATTTAATCTTTTCTTTTGTTTGAGCTATGATTTGAAATCTGCTATTAATATTTGCACTGTGAATGAATGAATTTATACTTTTTACAGGTTGATTTGTTCTGCAGTTTGGTTTAGGTGTTCCTTGAAGAGTAACATGTCTGGTTAATTAGATGAATCATCATTCTTCTTTCTCTTGCGTCCCTGATCTATCTTTTTCCTTTTTTTATATCCCCCCCGATTAGAGTAGGTTTAGATAGGAGTTCGATTTTACAACAATCAAGACGCTCAATAACCAACAAGGCCCCTTGAATATTACAGTTACACTGGCCATTGAGTAACATCAACATAGTTGAGAACCAACTACCAGGACCTTGGGAGATAGATTACTTTATGTTATCTTTCTTTTTTAGGAGAAATAGGATAGAGATATTTTGTTTAATGTTGTTGTGTTGTTTTGACCATCAACAGTTATGCCTTGATCTTTTTCATATTTGCATTACCCATGCAGTAGGAGCTCTTGGATGTGTATGTCATTCTTTGACAAATTTTGCACATGGAGTTTATGATTGCAGTTTATGGGTGTATATGTTTATGACATGAGTTTACTATGTTTTTTATACCTTGGAGGTATGGATAGTTGGATGTATTGGCACTTGCTGTGGGTGTTATTTCAGCTTTGGGTTTGTGTATCTTGACAACTACTAGTTCATATTGATACCTTTGGATTGAGTGTTTGTGTTTGGGATATCAGTTGAGTAGGACTTATGCTTCATTGTGACAGATTGTGTGGCTTCTTTATTGGATGGATTCTTATCTTTGTGCATTGGCATGATGGAGGATGAGAGCATTCATTCTTGGGATGGTGGTCACTTTGATTCTTATTGTAGGTATCTTGATGGAGCACATGGAGTAATTTGATTCCATGATGGTATATGTGGGTATATGGATTGTTCATTTGATTCATGTTTTGAGGTTACTTGTTCCCCTTATGCAATGTATATAACAAGTGGGAGAATGTTAGGAAAAGGGTGTGTTGTACACCTTGCATAATATATTTAATGCAATTATTCTTGGGGCCACTTTATGTTGCATGTAACATTGGGACATAAGTTAAGTTGTAAAATGTAATTATTTAATATTGGGGAATATAAATAAATAAAGCACCCAATATTAAATAAGGGGACATGGTTTTGTAATCTCATAGTTTTAGTCACATGGTTTTGTTTAATACTACTTAGTGGTTTTGTGGGAGCTTTCTTCTATAAAAGCAACCACAAAGGTAGTTATTGTAAGATGCAATTTTGCATATTAGCTCTGGTTAGCATTTGTGAGGGTTTGAAGCATGGCACAATATGTGTGGTTGCATGCTTGTTCACATGGATTTCTTGGAAAGGGTTTGTTGCTTCAATTTTGTTCATGGAGACTCTGAAGATGTATTGTTATCTTTATTATTGAATAATACATGAGAGATGGATGCTTTTCGAGGCTAAGTTTTTCCTAGGGTATATCTTGTGTCATATTTTCATGGGTATGTTGTCTATGTTGTCTATTCTCTTGTATGTGGATTCTGAATACTTAGTTGCATAGATTTATCTTCTGGGTTATGTGGAAATTGTCTTTAAATGGTTGCAAGTTTCCAACAAGATGATAAGTTAAAGTTTGTTGTTTGGGAAGATAGGGTAACTTACAAGAAGGCTATTGGGAAGAGTTCTTTTGAATTAACTTATGATATTGAGGAAATTTTACCGATCATCCTTGAGTTATTAGTCTACAAGTTGTAATGCCCCGCCAGGCAACCTCAAAGGAAATTAAGATATCTCACATTTATGACAATTTTTTTTTTTAAAATAACTAACATGTAACATAATATAACATACATCATTTGCAAAGAAACTATACATGTACTGTATATAACAAATCCATTGAGGTTACGTGATTGCATTACTTTTTGTATCAACATCATTACATCACATGAAAATAGACAATACATTAAAAACTTGAAATTACATTTCACAAGGATTACAATATTACAATGTTGCTTCTCATCATGAATGGGAAGAGTACAAAAAAAAATGGAATATTACATCTAAAATATATGAATACAAAGTTGCAAGGCTGAATTCAACTCTGGTACATCTTAGGAGTCACTGCAAAGGTACAATTCTGCACTTTTCGATCGACGGCTGGGGACCCAATGGGGTGCATAGCACGTTCCACCCAACCACGTGGACCCGAAGGCCCACCCCCCGTGCTAGGAGATGACAAGAAGGATCCCCAATGAAAACCATCAAATGATACAAGGATACAAGACTTCACAACATAAACCACAATAACATAAGACAACCTCCAACTGGTACAAAATATAACCACACAAGATGAACCAACATAAAAAAAAAACCAATAAAGCATCAACATACAAATGCCGACATCTGCTTCCAGAGGCACAAGAATAACTTGGAGGGAAACAAAGAATACATGGTTGTTAAAGGGTGGAGTGTCATCGCAATGTTACATGGGTTACCCTGGCAAATCTTCCTAGGCCCTGGCCCCCAACTTGGGTTACCCTGGTGACCTCCTACGAAACCAGGTCCCACATGCAATCCAATGCGGAATCAATTATATTTCATAATGACAAGATAATGATCTTGCCATTCCAGGCCTTCTCGACTCATCCCCACGGGAATAATTTATCTAGTTAAATGTTTTAGTCTACCTAATGTATTGATTTAGTTTTCACTGATTAAGCTAACTCCACATGAGTTACCCAGGCACCACTTTGTGTGTCGGCCCCCATGAAGAGCCACTCCCCTACTAACAACATATCTCAGAAAACACAAAAAGGAAAGCCAATTTGCACAAGAAACCTAATCCAATAAAATAACTACATCAGGTGAGGCATGCACCTTCTCACGCTAGAACGAACTTCAAAGTAATGAAAACCACATCAAGTGTAAGGCTCAAGGCACATAAACACAAACCAAGTGCAACATCAACCATTATCAGAGTGACGGGATCATAAAACCATACAAAACTCAATAAACTCTTCAGACTTGATATGGGTTACCCAAGGTGAACTCTCCTAGGTCACCGGCTCCCATACCAACTTTGTAAGAAAATTCATATCCCCTCAAACCTCTGGAAGACTCTCAAAATGCATCACAAGGTTTTCTCACCCAAGAAATGTCAATAATATCAGAATCTCACAAATCAAAATATACGTCAAATCCAGGTAAAATTAGCCAACAGGCATCCAAAGGAGACCTCGATTTTCTCCTCACTTGATACCCAATAACGAACTTACAAAAGACAAGCATCATGAATCAACTTCATAAATATAAATACATCACTTACCCTTTAATTTCACTCAATGACTTATTCTCTAAATCCAAACACTTAATACAACCTCCAAAATCACTTCTATCTCATAATATCTCATACCTATAATCAAACATTAACTTATTTTGAAAGTCATTATCTCCTTGATTACAATTGCACTCAAAAGTCATTACAAGGTAATTTCCAACATTCAACTAATAACTATTTGTAAAGAACTCCACAATCATTTTATAACAACAAGCAATTTAATACATTATTTAGTTCCAATCTTTCAACTAACAAATGGTAATAATCAATTTAGATTATATAATTTCCCCAATACACCTAACCAAAACAATCAATCGATTTCTAGAAAAAAATAGAATATCCTTTATCATATTAATACTTATCAACTAATTACCAAGCAATTTCGTTTCAAGACTATGCTAGGAAAACATAACAAACTAGCCAAACTATCCCAAATTTAATAATTTAAGTAATAAGGCCTAAAAATGACACATCTAAATCAAATACTTGAATCATCATAATCATTTAACAAATTACCCATTGACAAGAAGTCGTATACATAAATGATGGGAGAGGTCGTGAAACTAATATTAACATAACCTTTCACTTACAATCTCTAGAACTAGTAACAATATAAGTAAATATTATAGTGATGACCCTTATACAAAATTAAATTACTATGAGATGGTATCTTAACCAATCCTAGTGATTACACGTATGGTTAAATCCAAGAATAATAACTCATTAAATTTCCATTTAATATTAATGAATGGTCCACAAGAAACAAATATAAGATCCAAATATTATAGTCTTAATAAATGGTAATTATCACTACCTTGGGTTCAATTCTTCACCACCCTATAAATACATATATCATTGTCATAACTAACTATATCTATTCAAATCTACTTTATTATCTTTTCTTTCAAAGAAATAATAATAAAATTACATAATTCTATGTTTTCCTCATATTTGAATAACATTACCTTATTTGATTTTCCCAACCTTTACCTAATAGAATCAATAAATTACAAAGACTAATAAATCCTTATTAAGAAGACCTTCTAATTTTGAATCAACAATATTAGACAAAATGCTACATGCTGTAACTAAAGAAGGAAAAACAACAAAAGAGTTCTAGCAGTCAAGATGCAAGCTAGCATTAAAGCTTTGCTTGTGTTTAGGGTGTAAGCAGCCATGCCGATGGAGGGTTGTGCATTTCTCTGAGAGACAAGAGACCATAATTTCCAGAGCGGATTAATAAACATAGACATGCGTGGATCTAATCCCTGAATAAAAATGATTTAAAGTTTCGTGAAGCTCCTTTTTATGCTAGATCAGCTAAGGTCCAAATTTTGAAAGGAGATATAGTAGTAAAAACATTAACATTGATGACATACTAGAAGCACGGCCAAAAGAACTTAACACATTTTTATTATTAGCTCAACCTTTCCAACGCCATTGATACTAATCACATTACAAGGTTAAAGATTGAAAAATACAGGGGAAAGCCACAGAGGGGATTTCAAAATATACCAACCACGCAGTTTGTGCAAACGAATCCACAGACGATCTATGGTAAGAAAGAATCTATAAAGGGCAGAGAGAACTATACTAGTGACACAGAAGAAACTTTAGCTTTGACAGGTCGGCATTGGATCAGGAAGCTTATTTAAACTTCTACAACATTCTATTTTAAGTGTTGCAACTGCAATAGACTGTTAATAAAATCAGAGGGATTATTTAACCCTCAACAACATTCTATTTTCATGTGTTGTAGACGTGACAAGTTACCAAAGGAATCAAAATGGTACTTTAAACCTCTACAACCTTCTATGTTCAAGTGCTGCACTGTGAGAGGTTCCGATAGAATCAGGGAGGTTATTTAAAACGTCCACAATCTTCTTAGAGCCTAAGTTGGACCATAGTAACTACATCTTTCATGGACGCCAAGCACAAACAAACAAAACTCAGAAAATTTTATTAAATCTGTTCAATATAAATGATAGAGATAAAGTATGAATTCAAGTGGGAAACTAATAAGTATCCGATATTTCCTGATCTGGGTAAAGCAAGATTACAGGGCACATGCATAAGACTCCAAAGAAGCATAAATGAATCGACCGTGGGATAAGAAAAGAAGGCCAGACAGAGCATTGGTCGTAATAAACATACCATGCAATGTTGGAGAAGAATCAATGATGAAACAACAGAGTAATCATAGAATTGCGACCAACATTACACCGCAGAGATAGTGCCATTCCTCTCCCGCCTCTGCTCCTTCTCTTGAAGAGCCTTCTTCCCTTCATTTCCAGGTTCATTTCCATTCTTTTCCCAAAACAATAATACCTCCCTGTTCAAGGCAGTTACCTGAATCTTTTTAGCATGCAACCATTTTTTTTTCTCATGCAGAGTAATGATATTAATTTTTGCTAGGCACTCTGTAACCAAGCAACTTATCTCTCCAAAAATTATGCCTAAAACAACTATTACACAGCCAAAGATTAATCCCAGAGTCAACCATCCGCTTGAATTGGAACCCTTCATGGATGAGTAACATTTTCGAAAACTACCCCTGACGGAGATAATAACTACCGTTCCCATATTATGCTCCAGCAGTTCTCTATACTTAACAACCAAGTTACTCCATTACCGTTTTCCACCATTCATTCCTAATTCACCGTAAGCAACCAGCCATGCAACCAATTATAATTGGTAAGAAATTAAAGTCATTCCCCCATGCATAGCAACCGTTTCAAAAGCTAAATTTAGTTATTTTCCACATTTTAAGAAACTCCCCTTTGAAAGAAAGCCACCCCACTCTCTTGCGAAAAGGCTATAATATCCCTATCATAACTAAAGTAACGCAATAATCCAATTTTCCTCTTTTAACTCAATTATTTTACAATTTTAATTATTTATTTATCAAAACACAAATCAAACAAATTAATTTAACCACATACCATTCAAACTTGACGTCACAAATGAATCAGTAACAACACAAGGATTACATTGACCTAGGGACACTACACAAGTTACTACCAAAAATTGAAGGGGAAGAAGAAAGTGTTATTTCTCAAAGAATACATGAGTTGAACGAGTTGGAGGAGACAAGAAAGGTCACCCATGAGAGGAATTTGGTGAGGTAGTAAAAAATGAAGTACCTCTTTGATAAGAGGCTTATCAAAAGGGAATTTCAAGTTGGAGATATTGTCCTCATGTAGAATTATAAGTTAAAAAAATAAGGAAAAACATGGAAAATTTGATGCCCTAAGGGTTGGGCCTTGTCAAATTTTTGAGGGTTGTGGTCATGGAACATTCTACCATAGGAGCCTTGATGGAAAGTTTATAAAGCTACTAGTTCATGATCAACACTTCAAGAAATATTTCTTATAAGGTTAAGGTTCTTAAAACCTTTATAGTATATGTTGTCTTTAGTTTAATTTTTGTTGTAGCCTTCATGTAGTCATTACTCTTGTTTGTCATAATGTTGTTGAGTCAGTTCTAGTCCTAAATATTTGGATTCTCATTGTACCTAAAAGATACACATATCTCTAACTAGAGTAAATATTGGCACCCCATCTTGTTGTGTCTTTTTTTCTTTGTTTTGTTTATGGTCTATCATTTTCCTTTTGTTTTCCCTTATTTCATTTCCTATGACTTATAACCAATATAAGAAAATCTACATGGATTCATCATGATTAGGGTTTGTCTTTTTCCATTACATTTATTCCTTCCTTTAGGCCTAAGTACCCAAGTTGAAAAACCAAAAAAATGACTGTGTATGGGGTGTTTATGAGTCTTCCACCTTGTAGAACATCCAAATGGTTGTCCTAGTTCAAAATTTACAAAAAATAAGATAAAATTTTGTAAAGTTGTGCTCATGCAAAGTTTTGGATTTGTTACTAACCTTTTGCGGGGATATGCTACTAAACTAATCCAACTCTTTACCAATTTCTAGGTGTAGTTCAGTAATGTGTTGGACTTCCACAAAGGCTAAGAAAGAGGAAAGTAGAATTGACTAAGTTTGAGAGCATGGTTTAGTTGGAAGTGAATCATATACAAAGTTTAGTAGGGCCTCAAACCTCCACAAAATATTAAAATAAGCTAAGGTTGGGTTTTGCAAAAATAATTAAGTGAATTGTTTCAAGGCCAAAAGGTGCAGTTCAGATGAAGGTCCCAATCCTGCATGGACTTGATGGAGGTCCAAGTCTTGCAAAATCCAAAATTTTAATAAAATAACATCGTGTGGGTAATTCCAAGTAAACCAATTATTTGCTCAATAGGTGAAATTTAGTTGTTGATCAAGTTCTTGTAGAGCCTGATAGTGATCAACTTTTGGAAAGGCTTGATAGGGGTGGAATTTTTACACTACTAGCTAAGCGGAGAAAGGAAAGTAAATAGCTCATATTCCCAAGAAGTATGGTTCCAATGGCAACCAACTTCCCAAAATCTTTAGCACAAGTCCAATTCCCCACATTGGACATATGAGGGCCTTGGTTTCACACGTTCACTTGCGGGTCAGTTCTCCACAAAACATTCTAATATGTTTTGAAAAAAATATTTGCAGGTAGTTTTATGTGGACTAGTTCATTACTAAGTAACTAAAGTTCAGTAGGAGGTTGAGGTCTCGATGAAGATCAATGATCCACAATGATTTGTATGGAGGCATTTTTCCCACAATTGCACTTGGACATTTGATTCCTATATATTCATATGGCGGGTGATTTTACATAGGAAAGGAAATTTAGAGCGTTCGGGATTCCCATGGTTCTTAGAACCATGGGAACCTTGAAAAGTTCTCAATGTAGTCTTAATCCTTCACAGAAGAGACAAATAATGACCAGGGAAAAAGTAAAAGTAAAGGTAAAGACAAAGGAGTCAGAGGGTTCATTGGTTTTGGAACCACCAAAACCTTTGACGAGTTCCTGTTAGAATCCAAGATCACCTGCATGCAAGATGGATACCTGTCACATGCAAAAGATATGAAGAACCAAAAAGATGCTCTGTAAACCTCTCAGTAAAAATGCATTAAGAGAATCGATTATTACAAAGTGATCAATCCTTATGAAGGAGATCAAGAAACCCTAAAAGGGAAACCCTAAATGAAACCCTAGTGTGCACACTTAATAATTAATAATTAATTATTAATGTGCCTAAGTTTAGCTTAAGTAATAAAGAGGAATAAGTGACTTAATTAATTAATCAATGTGATGTAATTAATTAAGCATAATAACTTATTACTCTAACACCCCCCCTTAAGATGAACTTAGGAAGAAGCTAAAACACTAGAATAAGATGCATGTAAACAAAGATGGGTCCCGCAACTAGGCCTGATCAGGTACCCATTTACAAATGCAATAAGGAGTAAGAGAAGGAAAAACCCAGTGGGACAAAACCCCCCTTACAATGAGATAACATGCTGCAAAGAAGCACTGGAAGAACTCTGTAGAGTAACACTGGAACTTGATATAGGCAAGCAAGGAAATATTCTTCTGTATACACTGAAACCGGATGAGAGTCACTGATTGACTCAAGGAATCATGATAAAGCAACAGAAAACCCGATGCCACGGAACACTCGAAAACTCCAAACGGGAACAACTCTGGAATCTATGAAGCAGCAAACAATTATTGAATGAAGTATTACTGAAAACGAAGTGCAAAGATGCAAGATGCACTCTCCCAACTGCCAAAATATCCAAGTAATCGCCAAACAACCCATCGGGCCAAATATGGACTAACTGATAAACCTGGGATAGATACAAAAAAAGTGCATGGACAGCAACATAGAGCTCCTTAATACCTTTCCAATGCCGCAAACGAGGCAAAAATTGGAGATCGTGGCAAAAAGTTATGAGCTTGGAAGTCCAAAAACAACATCTGACTTCAAACAGAAATAAATGCAGAAAAATAGTAAAATACTGAAAAATAAACAGCACTACTAGAAAGTGCTCGGAACCAGCTTTCCAGCGATATCTCGTTTGCCCGATTTCGATACCGTATGCCCAAGTTATGGCCAAAAGAAAAAAACTGCTCTTTTAAGAAAAATTAGGGTTAGGAGGGCAAAGAGGTCGTACGGCCAATGACGTCATGCTGACGTCACCCGTTCACGAGGTTAAAATTGACGGCCATCCGTCACCGCAAAAATTCGGCCCCCCGCAAAATGAAATTTTTGGCCCCGTCCCGTGGGTGACCAGGTTGGTGGGCTCTAAGGCTGAGCCTTTGTTTCATGCTTGGGGCGAGCGCAGGATGGGCGCGCCAGGGTGGGAAGAGGAGCCGACGGTATGATGGGTGGCGCCAGAGGCGGAGCAGAGGATGCCTGGGGCGGGGATGGCCCGACCCCAGGAGCCAGGCGGCGATTTGGTGGTCGCCCGGGCCGGATCTGCTTTTTACTGGGAGCTGCCGGATAAACCAAAACACATTTTTTAATTTTTTCGATTTTCGTGCATCGAAAGACGTGTTGGGGAGGCCGTACGGCCCCCAGACAATTTTTTTTGCCTCCCGGATCAATTGCACCAAAATAGATGATTTGACAGGCGTTTCTAGGGTTTTGGGACGCTGCGAACGCGATGGCGCGTCCGTTTGAGCCCATTGTGTCCCAAAAAAATGGCTACCCCCAGATCTTGCAGAAAAGATGCCTGTGGAAACCCTTGCACCTGAAACTCACAAAGAGGCCATATCTTCAGATCACGAACAAGCATTTGCAGGTCTGGAGCTCTGATACCATGTTAGAATCCAAGATCACCTGCATGCAAGATGGATACTGTCACATGCAAAAGATATGAAGAACCAAAAGATGCCTGTAAACCTCTCAGTAAAAATGCATTAAGAGAATCGATTATTACAAAGTGATCAATCCTTATGAAGGAGATCAAGAAACCCTAAAAGGAAACCCTAAATGAAACCCTAGTGTGCACACTTAATAATTAATAATTAATTAATTATTAATGTGCCTAAGTTTAGCTTAAGTAATAAAGAGGAATAAGTGACTTAATTAATTAATCAATGTGATGTAATTAATTAAGCATAATAACTTATTACTCTAATAGTTCCTACTATCCTTCTGAGTGCTAATAGATGAATAAAATAATCAATCAATTGTGTACAAAAGACAATAGTATATTTTCAAAATAACTGGCTTAAAGAAATGAGGGCTAAGAAAACCTGCTTTAGATGGCTTCTAATAATTTAGAAATTATCTTTTAAAAGCAAGTTTGATGACATTGATGTGTTAGCTTATGTAGAACACCTAAAACAATTAAACACATTTTCTTTGATTGTATCTTTTCTAAGGAAATCTGGAATATGTTTTGCAACAAACAAAATATATGGGGAAATAATGGAAAAACTTTGCCTGAAAAGATATTATTTAACCATAATGTAAAAATGGGGAAAATCTCTACATTATTTTGGCATTTCCTTTCAACTAACATCTTGTGGGTCATATGGAAAGCACAAAATGAAGACAGGTTTCAAGGAAGGAAGAGGTTGCTTACTAAGTCTAATAAGAGACTCATTCTTTATAATGTTTTCATGTAGGCCTATATCATTGTGGAACTCTCAAAATAAAATTTCTAGAGATACTTGGAAAAAAAAGAAATAAACATTAACATTCTTGAGGCTAGATATGGACACATGTGGCATGAAAGACACCCTGGGGTTGATGTCTTTCTAAAGGCTCTACAGAAATTCTAGGAAGATCTTAAGAAGGAATAGAACAAAAAATATGATAAGACACAAAGAATCTCTGAAGAAGAGTAGGCAGTAGCAGAGGCACTATTAACACTAAAGAATGCAAAGAAGGATAAAGACTATAGGTGTGCTAGCAGGGCAGGTTAACTTCTACAGTTGGACAACAAGGGTTGTCATTTTTGTATACTTTGCTATATAAACTCTAATATGTATATTTGTAATGGATACTGCTATATACTTGTCCAGGGATTTTGTATAGGTATTTCCTGATATGCTGATGTAAATGGGATAATATTGCTAATATGATGTAAAGGGGGATAGACTGTTGACATGATGTAACAGGGGGTAGTCTAGGTTCTATGTCTTTGAAGTAATTCTTAGAATGTAATCTGTATATGTTGATTCCTCTATACTTAATACAAAAAAAAAAAGACAAAAGTATATTTACCACATATCGACATGGATGTTGGTGTCCCACTATGTTCACATGGGCATTGTATTTTTGCAAATGGTCAAAATGAGAGGAGGGTTTTCTCTACAACGCTATTAACAAATGAGAACATTTGAAACTACTCTAAACTTGATCGAGGAGAGCTCCTTAACGACCTTTAATTTATTTTTGGCATGAATCCAATGGAAATTGCCACACCCATACTTCATTTATGATTTGTAGACAATTTTTTTGTCAAGCAACACCTCCAAGAAATCATTTCAATGGATTTTGAGGGTGATTTGACTCAATCTCAAACTCAAACTCATGAATCATCAATGTACAAATATGCTAGGAATTAGAGGAATGTTTTTAGAGGACACTTGTTGTGTGGGTTTTGGTTGTGCTTGCAACCAGGGTTTTGTTGTGCAACATGGCTCTCTGACACTTTGCACACCATCTAATCATTGGGAAATCTACCTTGGTTGATACTTTGAAAGAGGACGGGATAAGAAAACATAGAGAAGAACACAAATAAGAAAGAGAGGAGTAGTTAGAGAACCTGTAGCAAAGTAAAATACTCATAGAAATCCCCGGGGTTTCAAATTTTAGTTTTGGGTAGCATATTTTTTATATTGTAATGATCTAGTCTTATCCTGAATCTCTCATAAAATCTTGTAAACCTTGAAGATTGAATAATTAAATTAGAATCAACCTTACTTAAGTGTCTCCTTGTGTATGATATGCATTTTTATATATCTATTGTTTAGTTAGTCAAACAAAATCTATAAAATATTTGCAAAGCCTTTGTAAGGTATTTTTTCGACATAATAAAAGTGTATGGGCATGTTCATGGATTAGTTAGTAGACGCACTTAATATTCAACAACTATTTATCATTTTTTTGAACATATGTGTAGAGCCTAGATTGTGTAATGTCCCCGTTTTTAGCTCTTCACTTTTCAGTGATTGGTAGCCTATTCCCAGTGTGTTGTCGGCTAGTCAGTGGCATAATTAGGGTTTTCGGTTGTTTGATGGGTTCTCTTGAAGATTCAGGGTTTTGCTTGTTGGAGTTTGGGTGTTTGGATTCTAGATTCCTTCTGGGTTTTCAGAGGGCTTCGCAGTGGTATGTTTTTCTTAACATTCTGAGCATCTTCGGGAATTTACTATTTTTAGTAAATTCTAATTTTAGCAGTGGTCCAGTCGGCATCAATTCAGTCAACTTTCCTCTTCTGGCAGTTCATTGGGTAATTCTCATTTTTGGCTTAAGGGGTTCATTTCGAAGATATAAGTTATTTTAAGTCAAAATGTTTTATTTTTAAAATACCCCTTGGCCGAGTGTTATAACTTAACAGTTGTTTTAAAGAAGGGGACTTTGAGGGGTATTTTCTCATGAAGGAAATATTTTAATATTTTTAAAGTTTATAATTGCTCAAAGGGAAAATGGACGCCTTTTTGAAGGAGATTATATTTTATTTAAAAAAAGAGAAGTGATTAATATTTCACAAGGAAAGTACGTCATTGGGAAGAAAGTGTTTGGGTCAAAGTTTAAACCTAAAAGCAGCTTGGGATTAGGGCGCACCTTCTAGAAGGCTCTGGAGTCTTCTCTTCTTTCTATAAAGAAGGTTCTTTCTCTTCTTTCGAGGTATCTTTTTATTTACAGGAATGTTATGCTGCCGGATTGGCTTTGGGATTGCTTCGAGGAATGAAGGCCTCCTAGCTTGGGCATTGCTTCTTGCTTGCAACACAGCAACTAGTGATGAGTTAGTGATAGTTGAGTGAATTTTGTAGTGAGTTCACATTGTAGTTGGATTTTCTTATTTATTATTGTTTCTTGCATATTAGAATCTTCTGGAGTTGCATTTTACCTACAACAGATTGATGTTTTTATTCATAAGTCAAAAAATACAAAAAGAGTTGTTCTGGGTATTGTCTCATTGGTTTTCTCTGTTGGAAGCGACCCTTCATGAATATTTGTAGATTTTAATATGAAGCTTATGATTTTATAAAGCAAATTCGTCATTCCTTGTAGGGCGCACTTTCTGGAGTGCCTTGGGATCCATGTCATTAATTAGTAGCCACTTTTAGCTGCCTTTTCTTATAATTAAACTAGGCGCCATCTTTTTATAGGTCCATTGCATCAAACTTGAAGTCTTTTGGGTTTGTTTAGGGTGTATACGAGCAATTTAGTGGGTTACAGGCATGCTGGTTTTACATTTAAAAGTGCAGATCTGTACAGATCAAAATCTTAAATCTGGTTCTTGAGTGAAGAAATCAGTCTTGGTATTTCCATTAAGCAAGGAGAATCCTCTTCTTAGATGCTCGTTGAATTGTTCTAACTCTATGCTCTTGGCAGGAAAATTCTTCTCATATTGTAAGCTGAACAGTAGTACTATCAGCATCTTTCTCTAATTCTTGTTTATCAAGTTGTGTAATGATCACTTTAATTTCTGAAGGTTGCATTGTATTTCTTTATTTCCGCCCTATGGTAGCTCCTTTCCCACTCCGGGTTAGAAAGCACATTTTGGGTGTCGAGTTACTTTCAGCATTCTTGCTTATTTCTCTTCAAAGTATTGTAATTCTTAGCACTCTGCCATATGGTCGCCTCAATTCCATACTAGATTGGGTAGCACATACTTGGTGTTGAGTTTTCTTTCAGTACTTGTAGGGGTAGAAGATCCTCTGACCATATGCTCGCCATCATCGGCGCCATTCTTGGTTAGAGTTCCTTCCAGTTCTGTTTCTGCATTCAGATCCTCTGACCAATGCTCACACCTTGCCCTCATCGGGATCCTGGTGTACATTCTGGTTAGAGTTGCTTCAGTATCATTTTTTTTCGAGCTAACCCTAACGACTTTGTATTGCTCTGCTTGTTGCAATTGAAAATTTGAAAAAATTGGCTCGGAATATTTCAGTGGTATCAGAGCCAAGATCCTGCCATCTTGTGCCCAACAAAGTTCATTTGACAGAGGAGTGACAGAGATACCAGACACTACGTACAAAAAGAGATGACTACAGAGAAGGCACTACTTGAGTTAATGCTTGAACTGTTTGCGCTAATGAAGGATCCTGACATAAAGTGGGGAATCAGAAAGATTTATGCTAAGTTTGAAAGTCGGGATAGAAAGGTGCACATGCCACATCAGAATGATTGTGAGCTTGGTGAAGATACCATGGCAAGTGAAGAGTTAAGGGTAGAGCCCCATAATACTTCCCTTGACTTGCATGTAATAGGAAGTGATGAAGATCAGCTTGGTGAAAAGAACAGAACGACCGTCTTGAATCCTAATAAGGATTCAACCTATGAAGGTCTTGAAGCTAAGGGCTTCACTGAAGATTTCAGGAGTACTGTCGTATGGGATGAGTTTGCTGAAGAAGAGCAAGTAGAAGGAAATACTGATGGTCCCGTTGAATCAGCCTATAAGCATTGCCAAAGTGATGAAGTTGGCAATGATTCTGACATGACTGTACCACCTCGTGTTGAAGAATTGGTGGTGGATAGTTTTACTTTTGTTGCTGTCTCAACTCCCCAAGAAGTTCCACATGAAGAAATCAGCGACATACTTTCTCATGATGATTCCATAAAAGATAATGGAGGTGAATTTTTCGAAACAAGCAGCCTCGAAGAATCTTCACTTCATTTTGGTGGTGACATTATTGGACTTGGGTTTGACCAGCAAACCAAACCATTGGAAGAAAATGTTTTTGAAGATATCAGCTTAAGAGATTCAAGATCTGACTTATTCCTTGAGTCAATACTTCCAGTGAAGCATGAAAAACCTCTTCCTGTTGTTCATCTCAATCAAACCCTTAGCATTTGGGATCCAGGTGTGTTGGCACCAAGGTATGATAAAGAACCTTTGTGGGATGAATTCCCCTTTGATCCAGATGAAGATAAAAAATCAGATTGCATGGCAAACTATGAGGTGGCCATTGAAGAGGAAGTTGTCATTGAAGAAGAAGAGTGTTCAAAGAAGCTCCATAATGACCTCTTTGAAATGGTTGCAGCCACTCAAGAAGAAAATATTTCTACGGAAACCTTCCGAACAGTGGATGATTTTGATCCTTTGAGCAAGATGGATGCTGCTATAATATTTGATCAAGAAGACAGTGATGAAGAAGAAGAGCTAGAAGACCATATGGTTCTTGAAGGGGAAAGAGTTAAAGAGGTTTACAAACACAAGTCTGACTTTTCCATTCATGAAGCTGATTGCAAACATAGAGTCGAAGAAATCATGGAGAATGATCATCTCCATGGCATTGAGCATTATTTGCATGTGGGTGGTAAAGTACAAGGATGTTGGAGCAGCATTGAGGGCAGTAAAGACAAGGGGCAAGGTTCTGATTTTTAGTTGTAGCCTATCAGCAGTTCATCATCTTTGAATTCTCATGATTGGGACAGACAATTCATGGTGTCCATTGACAAGGAAGTGCAAGCTCTATCCATGTTTGATCACACTCATAGCTTGGTTGAAGATCTCTACTAGAAGGTTCAATTTGATGAGAGACTGAAAGGGATTAAAGATGTAGTTACTCTCCCTAATTTGCAACATGTCAAAGACTCCTTGGAGACATTGAAATCGGAGTACTTACATTTGATTGAAGATCGTGATCATATCATTGAGGTTGCAAAGAAGACCATGGGTGTTTTCCAAGAAAAGGAGAGTTTGGTTGATGAGCTCACTCTGGAGCTCAAATCAACAAAGGACAAGTTAAAAGAAACTCAGTTGGCTTTAATAGAGGTTGAAGACCAGTTTGCTGATTTCAAACTTTTAAGGGAGCAAGAGAATGAGCAAAAAGTTGAAGAAATCAAGCAAGTAATTGAAGAGCTTGATAGTCTTCGAGAGGAGTTTGATCTTGGAGGTTTCACCAGGAAATCAGAAGTTGCATGTGCAGATTTGGATCAGCAAGACGTAAAGAAGGACTTCCAAGTTCTTGACAATCCTTTCTTTGAAGTGAGTGCTGAAGCAACTTATGACAATCCTCTCTTTGATTTGAGAAATGAGTCATGTGGTGAAGCGACCAAGCATGAGGGAGAGTATGAACCCCAATCAATGGGTGCTTTGATATCATTACACGAGGAGTCACCACATTTGGTGATTAGTAGTCTTTCGAGGCCTTTTGGTAATGAATGCACAAGTGGGTTTGAGGATGGAGTCTCTACATGGGAAGTGTTGGTTCGAGGAGATTTCAACATCTTCAACACCAAGGTGTTAACAAAGCAAAGACTTGGAAGTTGCTGGTAACTTCATTACAGCAGCAAGGAGCAAAGGTTTCAATTTAATTACTCATGAAGAAGGAGAGAATGATGATCTGGAGCTTGGTGTTTGCACTCTTGACAAACCATCCTTCGGGTGTAAAGATGTTTGGGTTCATACTAGTCTAAGTTGGGAGTTTAATTTGAAGCCACTCTTTGTGTCATCCTCCAATGTTGTTGAAGCCTTTGTGGTCAAGCTTCAAGGATTCACTAGGTGGGGCATTAGTTTCAAGAGAATGCACTTAGTTCTCACCAGCACTTGGGGATGCGTTGAGATTTCCTTCCAATATGTTGAAAAACATTTTCAGTTGGGTATCCATGCTTGGGATTCTCAACAGGGGTTGATGGAGCTTATTATATATGGAAGGGACTTTTGGAGGGATAAGAATCAAATTTCCAATTTTGTTGGTATTGTTTCCTTCTTTTCCAGCCACCTAATGGTTCCGTTTGTTCATCAACAAATGGATTGGAGAGAAATTTTGAGTATGGGTTGGAAAGATGAACAGTTGGCTCTTGGTATTGATCTTCGGCCAAGACAAGGGCAGATTTTGAGACATGAGTTTGTTGGTTGGAAGCAGATCAACCACCTTACTTGTGGAGTTACTCTTGTTTGGGAGAGTTTGTCCATTACTACTTGTCAAAGAGGTGGTATTTTTCAGTTGGAGACTACTCTAGTGTGTTTTTTTGTCAATTTTGAGGTGTTATCCTGCAACACAAGGCTCATCTCATACACTTGGGAATTTCTTTGGTGTTGCTATTTTTCCTTGTGCGAAGTACTAAAATCAGATTGCACTTCGCTGACTTCAGCCTTGAACAACAGTGGTTATTTGTTCCTTCACACCTATCCTATTCTCGGAGTTCACCTTACGGAGGTTTGTGAAGCAAATTTTAATAGTTTCTTTACTATATTGGTTCGGGACAGTGAACTTCCACATGCTTTGGTTTTTCATTCTGAGACTCTTGGAGTTGGTACCGTAAGAGTGATTAGAAGTCTTCATGGTGGTGTCGGTATAATTCAGCTGTTACATGGTAGCTCCATGAGGAGACATGAGTATGAGCTTGTCAAGCTCTTGCAAAGGATTGCTTTCCTCTTTGCAAGAAGATTTGAAGATGTCACATTTGCTTTTAGGGCTTCGTTCGTTACCATGTGGAGGTATGCTGAGGAGGTTAATTATGAGTTGAGTAACCTATCTTTCTTCTTGCCTAGAATTGTGGTTGATAGTGGTATGGTTGTTACTGTTGACTCTGGGCATCTGGGACATGAGATGTTGCACAATATTGATCTCAGTCCTTTAAGATCTTTCAATTTGAGTATCATGGATGGTAACACTTTGGAGTTACAAGGGAGGTTAGTGCAGCTTTGGCATGATGTTTTCACTGATGTGATCAAAGTGGTGCAGCAGTGGCATGGTGGGTCCTTCCTGAGATGGATTTGGGAACCTAGGATCATATTTGTTTTGGTATGGATCAATCCTATTTTTTCTGGAATTATGATGATATTGCTTGAGGACAAGCAATTTTGGGAAGGGCGGACTGTAATGTCCCCATTTTTAGCTCTTCACTTTTCAGTGATTGGTAGCCTATTCCCAGTGTGTTGTCAGCTAGTAAGTGGCAGAATTAGGGTTTCCGGCTGTTTGATGGGTTCTCTTTAAGATTCAGGGTTTTGCTTGTTGGAGTTTGGGTGTTTGGATTCTGGATTCCTTCTGGGTTTTCAGAGGGCTTCGCAGTGGTATGTTTTTCTTAGCATTCTGAGCATATTCAAGAATTTACTATTTTTAGTAAATTCTAATTTTAGCAGTGGTTCAGTCAGCATCAATTCAGTCAACTTTCCTCTTCTGGCAGTTCATTGGGTAATTCTCATTTTTGGCTTAAGGGGTTCATTTCGAAGATATAAGTTATTTTAAGTCAAAATGTTTTATTTTTAAAATACCCCTTGGCCTAGTGTTATAACTTAACAGTTGTTTTAAAGAAGGGACTTTGAGGGGTATTTTCTCATGAAGGAAATATTTTAATATTTCTAAAGTTTATAATTGCTCAAAGGGAAAATGGACGCCTTTTTGAAGGAGATTATATTTTATTTAAAAAAAAGAGAAGTGATTAATATTTCACAAGGAAAGTACGTCATTGGGAAGAAAGTGTTTGGGTCAAAGTTTAAACCTAAAAGCAGCTTGGGATTAGGGCGCACCTTCTAGAAGGCTCCGGAGTCTTCTCTTCTTTCTATAAAGAAGGTTCCTTCTCTTCTTTCGAGGTATCTTTTTATTTACAGGAATGTTATGCTGCCGGATTGGCTTTGGGATTGCTTCGAGGAATGAAGGCCTCCTAGCTTGGGCATTGCTTCTTGCTTGCAACACAACAACTAGTGATGAGTTAGTGATAGTTGAGTGGATTTTGTAGTGAGTTCGCATTGTAGTTGGATTTTCTTATTTATTATTGTTTCTTGCATATTAGAATCTTCTGGAGTTGCATTTTACCTACAACAGATTGATGTTTTTATTCATAAGTCAAAAAATACAAAAAGAGTTGTTTTGGGTATTGTCTCATTGGTTTTCTCTGTTGGAAGCAACCCTTCATGAATATTTGTAGATTTTAATATGAAGCTTATGATTTTATAAAGCAAATTCGTCATTCCTTGTAGGGCACACTTTCTGGAGTGCCTTGGGATCCATGTCATTAATTAGTAGCCACTTTTAGCTATTTTTTCTTATAACTAAACTAGGCGCCATCTTTTTATAGGTCCATTGCATCAAACTTGAAGTCTTTTGGGTCTGTTTAGGGTGTATACGAGCAATTTAGTGGGTTACAGGCATGCTAGTTTTACATTTAAAAGTGCAGATCTGTACAGATCAAAATCTTAAATCTGGTTCTTGAGTGAAGAAATCAGTCTTGGTATTTCCATTAAGCAAGGAGAATCCTCTTCTTAGATGCTCGTTGAATTGTTCTAACTCTATGCTCTTGGCAGGAAAATTCTTCTCATATTGTAAGCTGAACAGTAGTACTATCAGCATCTTTCTCTAATTCTTGTTTATCAAGTTGTGTAATGATCACTTTACTTTCTGAAGGTTGCATTGTATTTCTTTATCTCCGCCCTATGGTAGCTCCTTTCCCACTCCGGGTTAGAAAGCACATTTTGGGTGTCGAGTTACTTTCAGCATTCTTGCTTATTTCTCTTCAAAGTATTGTAATTATTAGCACTCCACCATATGGTCGCCTCAATTCCATACTGGATTGGGTAGCACATACTTGGTGTTGAGTTTTCTTTCAGTACTTGTAGGGGTAGAAGATCCTCTGACCATATGCTCGCCATCATCGGCGCCATTCTTGGTTAGAGTTCCTTCCAGTTCTGTTTCTGCATTCAGATCCTCTGACCAATGCTCACACCTTGCCCTCATCGGGATCCTGGTGTACATTCTGGTTAGAGTTGCTTCAGTATTGTTTTGGTTTCAAGCTAACCCTAACGACTTTGTATTGCTCTACTTGTTGCAATTGAAAATTTGAAAAAATTGGCTCGAAATATTTCAGATTGCATATGCATTCTAAAATTATAGTCTTTATGGTGTCTTGATTAAGGCATTACTTTGGTTTCATTTGTTATATGTTTGATTAAATTTAGAGACTTGTTGCCTGATGGATAAAGAAACTGATATGTGACTAGCTTTCTCTCCTCATCATCCTCAACACACTCAAAATACATCAATTTACATATTGTTTGAATTTTATTTGTTTGTTTTTTCCAATTTCCATGTTTGAGAGTATATAACAATATAAAGGGTTATCATAAAACACATTCTCAAACACTTATATTGTAGATCATTTGTTTAATAAGGCACTAAACCTTGCATATCCAAACTAGCACATAGGTATATTGTGACACCATTATTGGGATACACTGTGTAGTGGGTATAGATTTTTCTAAGGAAACATTCAATCATAATTTTGTTAACTAATCCAAAAACCCCCCTTGGTCTTGAAAATCCAAAAGTGATGGAAGTCTTACCCACCTCACCAATTACTCCTAAGTTGCCCAACCTAACTATATGTTTGTGCTAATATTCCCTGGTTTGATATCCCTAGAATGCAAGAGATTATCACACCTTAGGGATTTGAGGTCTATATACATATCACCAACAAATTGGCATCGTTATTGGGGATGAAGTTACTTTATCCATTGTTATTGAATTGTAAGTCTGATGCATATTTGAAACACCTTTACAACTTGTTTGTTGATTTTTGCTAGTAAAATTGTATTGGGTAAGTTTTGCATCTCATCAACTTACACCAACAAATTGATGGCATTATCGGGAACTACTATAAAATAAAATTCAACTTGAAGACCTAGGTTTTAATCAGTAACCATAGTGTAGACATGGTAATCTTGGAACTTGTTTAGTATAATCATAAATTTTTTGATCTATATTATATTCTCCTATTAAGGTGTAGCGACTCTATCAAGGAAGATCCAAAATTTAACTTTAAAAATTAAGAATGCAAAAAGATCAATGATCCAAAAGGTCAAGAGACTCTTGAGGCTACTTCCTTTGATGCAAGAAGGTGACAAGAACAATGGAAGGCCAAGAATCAATGTATTCATCTTTACATAATTTTCTATATGTTGAAAAGCAGTAACTTCAAATAGATGTGGTGCATCAAAATATTATTATCAATATACATGAGATGATTCACCTAATAATATGATAAAAATTAATCGGAGAGCCTTTAGGCGTAATTCTAGTATGCCTAAAAAGTAGACAAATTTTAATGAAAGAAATAAAGATGCATCTTAGAATCTAAATACAAAAAATGTAGGCAAGAATTTGCCTCTACCTCCACATCTAAGAAGTATAAGGGGATATTTGTTCCATGATGTTGATCAAGTTGCTCAATCAGAGAGTGAGTGTAGGGAAATATATTAGATCAAAAAATAGATCTTATTTACCACCATTGAGAAATTTGGCATGAACTATAATCACAAATTGCATTGGGGAAATCTCAACTTGCTCAACAAACTCAAAAAATAAATCAATATTAAAATTTTCTTCAACCTCATAACATAGTTCAACCTATTCCAAATCGACAGGTGTATAATTTGCAGTAACATCAACAAAACCCTCAAAGCCAAAATGTAGGATACAATTTTGGAGTCAAACCTAGAAGACAAGCTCATAGATTTGCTCTAGCAAGACCACCATTGGGACTAGAAAGATACAAGAAAATAGAATTTCATGGCATTCCTAGTTATCCTAATATTATCCTAACTGAGATTAGAGGAAAAGTGTCAAAATTCCAAGGTAACAATGTTATCATTGGTGAGGACCACTTGAGGCATTTCATTGATGTATCTAATGAACATGAGATGGATGATGAAGATGTCATGATGAAGCTCTTTGTGCAATAATTAGAAGAACATGTAAAATAATGATACAAAATTCTTCCAAATAGTAGCATAACTTAATGAGATTAATTTATGAGGGTTTTCTTACTGAAATATAGAGAAAAGTGGATCCAAAGTTTGCAATCCATGAGCTAACTACCATAGGAAATGGGTCAATGAAATAATTGTTGATTTCAACATGTTTAATATGATGACGAAAAATTTCCTACCCAGGTGAAACCAAATGCACCTATGTGCCTTGTTCCATATTGTAGAGTGTTTGATTCAAATTTGGTTACTTCTTAAGAGACAAGAACCCTCAAACATTGACAGAATATTATGCCATTCTCATCAATATAGAGAATAATCTAAGAGAATCTGGTAAAGACACCAAGAGGGTTGATGTAAAAATTCAAAAATAAAGTGCAATAACTTTCAATATGCCCCTTACTATTGAGGACAAATTTAATAAGTCAATAGGATTCAAGAAGGATATCTAGTACAAGGTTGCAAAGAATGAAAAATTTATTTCCTCTAATATTGCTATCACTCACTTTAATGAAGGTCAAAATTTGCATAATAGAACTTACAACTATGAGTGATCTAAAAACTAGGTGGTCCCAAGGACTAAAAACCAAGGGTGTCAAGAGAAACATGCCCCTGATCCCTTGAGGAAGGATCATGTGGAATATTCAACAAGATTCATTTTAGTGACAATGTTATTTTCAAGATCATTCAAATTGTGTTGTTGCTACAACACTTGAAGAATACAAAGAGTTACAAGATAATGAAGGTGTACTTGAGTATTATGAGGATGTCAATGTTAATCAATTTGATGTATATGAGGGTGTAAAATTATTTCAGTACAATCATGACATCCATGGTGTTCCATATGAGTTATAGAATAAATATTTCAATCAACTCAAGAATTAAATGAGATAAAGGTATAAGAGAGAAAATCCCTCCAATGAATATATTAAAGCTCTCATTGAAGCAGTTATCTTGCAGGTCCAAAGTGATTACCAACTAATAAATAGGTAAGTAGGTGCCACAAATAAATTTGGAGGTGTGGTTGTCAAAGATATGCTAACAATACAGATAGAAAAAGGGAAACAAAGGGAAACTAATACTTAAAAGAAATGAAATTGTAGGGAGGTTTCCACCTAGGAAGAAGGTGCATATGCTAGAGGCATCCTTGCAAAAGAAATGTGTCCCTATGAAAAATATTATTCATGTCTCAACCAACAATACAAAAAACCAAATATTGTTGGAGACAGTACCAAACTAAAAAAACTCAATGAAGATTAAAATGCGAAGTATAAATCATGTGAAGAGGTTGGAAAGGAATTAAACACTAAGAAAATTATTGCAAGTGGTCAGGTAATTCCCTTCATCCTTGATAATAATGTTGTAATAGCTCCACTCTCCACTCCTTTACTAGCATACGAGTCAATTGGCATGGATCAAGCTTTGAGACAATTAAAATTTGTTCCAATCAAGGAGTTGTTAAGGATTCCTAAACATAGGGAGAGAGCATTTATATCAATGCCCCTACTATTTTTTATCAGCAAAATGAACCTGCAATTGTTTCTCGTGACAAGGAAGAAATTTAATCTTCAAGAAGCCCTTGAGATTTACTTGGGCATTATATCTTAGAGTAGCAAAGAAACAAAACTTGACCACTTTTACACATCTTTGTTGACAAATGATTGATTGGTACATAACTATATGTTAGATTTTGTGGTATCCATCAATGTGTATTCCAATAGAAATCATGAAGCAACTAGGCATGCACATGTCAAATTCTTATGGAAAATGTTTTTGCATGGATTCTCATGAATAATTTAATTGGGGTAGTGGGTGATGTAGAGGTGAACATAGGATTCTTGAACATAGGGAGAGAGAATAGGGAGAGATCATAAGGATTCCTGAACATAGGGAGAGAGCATTTATATCAATGCCCCTACTATTTTTTATTAGCAAAATGAACTTGCAATTGTTTCTCGTGACAAGGAAGAAATTTAATCTTCAAGAAGCCCTTGAGATTTACTTGGGCATTATATCTTAGAGTAGAAAACAAACAAAACTTGACCACTTTTACACATCTTTGTTGACAAATGATTGATTGGTACATAACTATATGTTAGATTTTGTGGTATCCATCAATGTGTATTCCATTAGAAATCATGAAGCAACTAGGCATGCACGTGTCAAATTCTTATGGAATTTTTTTTCTTCATGGATTCTCATGAATAATTTAATTGGGGTAGTGGGTGATGTAGAGGTGAAACTTGCAATATATACCTAGGTAAAAAAATTCAATATATATTGTAGAGAAGGGGGGTTTGCTGCCCCCAAGACTCTCAGGTCACTAAGAGCCTAAGGGAGTGAACTTCCCTAAACTACCTCAAACTACCTAATAAGTTTAGAAGGAAGGGAAAACAAGACTCTATTTCCCTTCTACTTATGACAAAGGTTTTCTAGAACCAGGTGAGCCAACCATAGAGGTCTTGGATTGCAGACCAGACAAATCTTTGACAAAGGATGACAATGTAGGAGTCAAACTTTAGGGTGTTGTGCTAGAGCCTCTGAGAAGCATTAGCATCCTATATGGACAGAGGGTCAAGTGGTAGCCAAAAAAAAAAAGGGTTTACTAACAACTTGAACGCTCTAGTTTCATAGTTTGATGAAAACATACAAAAATGAAAGGCACAACAAGAACACTATGAAAGCTACTCTAATAGTGAAATGATAAAGAAAGAAGAATGTCAAATTACTCAAGGTCCAGTTCGTGAGCTAGCTCCATGAAAACAAATAACTCCTACACACACAGTAATAAGAAAAATGTTGGGGTTGTGTTTTGGAACTTGCCTAAGTCAAGTCCCTATTTTGGTGTTCCCACCTCCACGGATAGCCAATAGACAATGAGCTATAGAAAAGTGATAAAGAAGTAGATAGAAAAGAAACAATATAGTAGAGAGAAATTAAAACCTGGATGCTACTCTACAAAAATGATAATGCAAATAATCAAATAGACACAATAGCACCTTCCCTTCTACAAGCACTCAAGGCCGATAGAGGAAGAAGAAGAGCAATATCACCATGCTAAGGAGGTAGAGCTTTGTGAACCTACAATAGAAATGGAATTGGAGCAAAGAGAGGTTGTAGGAGCAAAGTATGGAGTTGGTAATAGTAGGAAATGGTGAGAAAAGAGCAAGAAGAAGTGTTAGAATGTGAGAGTGATAGAATTGAGAGAGAGTTAGAGAATGAAAGAATGGAGTTCAAATAGATAAATTGGAGGAAAATAGTCATTTCTAATGGTCAAGATTCGATAGGGGGACGTTATGTTCATAGGTGGCTAGGAAACATAACATTTCTGCAACTTCTTAATGTAGGAATCTTTTCATGACGTTAGCACAACGTGCACACATCCCTGAAAAAAATTCCTTCATCGATGCTAGATGACAAGGATACATGGGAAAAGCGGAACAAAAGTGGCAGGTTTTTGCATTATCATACTTGTAAGGCTAAAATGAAGGTAAATTAATGGGAAATTGCATGGGGTGAAAATTTACACCATTACATTTTCCCCCCACTTTAGTGAGCATATGTGTCAATGCGTATGAGAGCTAAAGTAGAAAGAGGTTGAAGATAATATACCGATATCATCAAGGAAGCAGATCTTTGATCCTATGTACCTTTACATGAGAGAGAGATCCACCAAGATGCAAAGATGACACAGGTCTTTGATCTTGCAAAGCTAGCTACGATCTCACTATAAACATGTTAGGTTGTAAAACATGTTAGGTGAAAAAGAAAATCATAAAAGACACACATTCACAAGACATAAGAAGACACAAGCTGACATAATAGGACACAGTCTGATCAAATAGACACAAGACACACACTGATCAAATAGATAAGCATGTGGATACTACAAACTGCATTGCAGGACAGTCACAAAAAAGACGGGTCTAGTCAGGCTTCTCCCAAGCTAGACACCAAGATATAAGATATATGACACCAAGACACATGACATCAAAAATTAGATAAAAGACACAAAGGAATCCTCCTCAAAACATCAAGATGTCGATGAATTCTTTTCTATAAAGCCATTTCTAGAAAGGGTTCTTTTAGCAGGGAACCCTTCAAGACATCAAGACACCAAAGATCCCTTTTGAAAGAACACACCATTTGAAAGACACTTGATTTTCTGCAAGTGATTCTATCATCAAGGAATCCTTTTGAAATATCTTTCATCTAGGACTTCATTGGAAAGAATTCTCCTTTTTCAAAGGAAAATTTTCAAACTCTTTCATTTTAGAAAAAGTGCTTTTTCAAAGGAAAAGTTTTAGATTCTTTCGCTTATGGGATCCTTTTTGAAAGAAAATTTCGTCAAGGAGTTCTTTTTGAGAGAATACATCCTTTTGAAAATGAGATATTTTCAACAAGGGATTATTTTTTCAAGGAATTTAGTGTAAAGAAATTTGATACCAATGAATCCTTTTAAAATAATTCGCCATGTGGAAAATTAGAAAAGCATGGTAGCTCCCCCTAGGATGATGTGTGTTGCGCAAAGGACACATGACATCCTAAGGAGAAAATATAGATGAGATGTTGTGGCATGCAACACATAGCAATATGTATTTGTAGTATGTTGTCACACACGTGAGGGACAACACATTGAAACCACAACATCAAGAAGTAGAAAGACATAGACGAAGAAATCAAGAGACAGGGGGATCTAAGAATTAGAGGTTAGAACTGTTCATAGATATAAATAGATAGATATAATATGTTATATGTATGAAATATCATCAATCCCCAAATTTTTTAGAACATCAAGAATGACACATGAACACAAAGTAAAAATAAAAATTGGGTCAATATGGAAGAAGGCCTAAATGCCCCCAATGCTTTGCATCATCCCCCATAGAAGAAGCGAAAGTGGAGGAAGAAGATAGAGTCGTAGGGGACACCACCTTTGTATGAGGCATGTCAATGGGCTGCAAGAAATGAGGGATGTCTGCGAGGGACATTGGAAGAGGAGGCTCCACAGAGGGAGTGATGAAGACTTGCACCCTTTTCGGGTGAGCATCATTAGGACCTACTGGAGGAGCCGAAAGCAAAACAAAAGAAATGGGAACTGAAGTAGGAACAATAGAAGAATGCAAAACAACAAAAGAAGATACAAAAATAGATGCAATTGGCTCCCCCTACATCTTCTGTGAGGTGGAATTCTCTATGGCTAGAGCCTTTCACCTATGCTTGCACTCATGCACAAGTTGGTTATGTTGGATACAAGCACTAGAGGACACAACCTAAGAAGAGGTTGAAGGTTGTTGCTCAACTACATGAGTATCCTTTACAACTGTTTCTGGTGGAAGGGTGGTCTCTTGAGTGGGAGAAGGAGGAGGAGGCACAAAAGGAGAAATAGACACAAGATCCTCGGTGGTTGGCCTCTTCTCGTTCTCTACCCAAGGGACAGGTGGAAGAACAATCAAAGGTCATGGAGGCCGAGACATAGGAACAACCCCATAGGAATGCTTCCCCTTGCCATATATAGTGGGTCAGGGAACCATGGGTAGAGCAGGCAATTGAAAAGCTTGATGCTTCTCCTTTTTCCATGCAGGAACCATCACACTCCCCATGCGAGGCATAGGAGTGGGAACTGAGAATTCCACCACATGTTGGGAAGTAGAGGCATGTAGAGCAGAAGATGCAAAAGGAGAAGGAACTAGAGTGCGAGTGATCTTCTCCTTCCCTTTTGATGGGGTAGAAGAAATAGCTTGTTGTTTCCCTATCATAGAGGCCTTCATAGAAACAACATACAAAGACAATGGAAAAATAGCCTTCAACGTAGAGCCCCTGTCTTATATTTAGCATAATCTTGGTACAATAGATATCCCCTTGGAGGGAGAGGTCCAATTGGGGTGGGCCATAAGTGATCCAAAGAGAATCCCCCACGTGACACTAGTGGTTTTTAGCCAGTATCATGAACCATGTGCACAATGCCCTCATGGGGGAGTTTCAAACACTTGTGGACTATAGAGGCAACACCTTTCATAAAGGCTATCCATGGAATTCCTAGTCTAACTCTGACTAGGTTAGATTCTAGAATCACAACAAGTGACACATCAACAACCTTAGGTCCCACCAAGACTGACAAAGAAATGGTGCCCATAGGGGCAATAGATAGTCTGTTGTGAGTGTGGAGAGTGGCCTATGAATCTTCATTTATCTCCTTATGTAAACTATTTATGAACAAGGTTTCCTTTGTTATCGCATTCACTCGACTCATCAAATAAACCATGACACCAGTCACTATGTTTCCATTAATCCGAGTGGGAACGTACAATGGGGAAGGCTCCTTGTTTAGTAGCAAATCATGTGAGGTAAATGTTATGTTAGTCATAGTACTCACATTCTCAGTAGGAGGAATATGCATGAAAAAGACCATGTTTACGTACTCAGATGAAACCAACTCAAAAGTGTTGGAATCAAGGAACACTGAGAGGGGAGGGTGAATCAGTGTTTTGTAATTTTTAACTTTATTAATTTGATCTTCAAAGTACTTATAACATTCAACCAAAAGAAATATGCATGAACATAAAACAAACAACCACAACACCATAACACAAGGATTTTTTACATGGAAACCTTGTTATGGGAAAAACCATGGTGGAGGTCAATCCACAATATTATCTGAGTATACTCAAAAAGATGTTTACAGAATGGGAATGCACTTGCATTCATGCACACTGCCTAGAGCTCATTGCTCAAAAAAAGAAAGTCTCACTGCCTTACAAAATTATTTGGATAACATCCAAAAGATTTGAACTGATAAAGTAGTATCTACTAATGCCTGATTACAGTTTTGGTTAAGCTCATCAATCGAATTCTTGACCTTCTGTCTAATTTTTCTCTTTTGCTCTGTCTGCTTTAACTCACATCACAAATCCCTTTATGCACAAGAGAAACTGTGCATAATCGCTCTACAATCCTTCTAACTTTCGCACACACAACAAAACACTTCATACATACATCAAAATGATATAATTGATCACTTATATATATCCACAATTAAATATTTAATCGCTACATGTCGGCTCCAACAAAAAATGCAATATTTACAAACTGTCTGCTCAATCCATAATTAATTTTCAATGCGCACCAACCAAAGTCGGCCACAACATAATGAGGACCCAAATCAACATGCTTGAACACAAAAATACTTAAACAATTACTCCTCGAATATCCACAACGGCTACATTCACTTAGTAGGCCTTCAAGCACTGTTAAACAAAAAATTAATCAGCTGGATCTTCTAACTTGCACACAGATCGATACGAGGCTATAAGATTAAAGAATAACATAGATCATATACCAAACAACCTTCCCTAAGATCCAAAACTCAAAATGATAATAGACAAGTGCATATGAATCGATGAACACAATTCTGTCGAATGCTCTATTCTTGCTTGACAAGGGTTTCCATCAATGACAACACCAGATGACATGTGTAGTGTCTCTTGCCAATGATCTCCCCCTTTGGCATTAATGGCAACACTTAGTGAAAAATGACTAAGTGTTGGATCAGTACCAACATGAATTACACTTCCAACCTTCAAAACTTCAAAAAAACAACTCCCCCTAAGATGATTAAGGAATTTTTCACTGTCCCATTCTCCCCCTTTGACATCAATGGAAAAGGCAGGAATCCGCATACCAAAAATCAAACAAAAACTACTATGAACAAACTGCATATGTGAAAACAAGCTTCTACAACTTACATAAACTTGAATAGATCTGCAAAATTGTTCTTCAACAGGTTCAAACTCGTGTCCCAACCCTTCTTGAGACTCTCGAAGATAGTCATGTGACCAAAAATAAGTAAGATTGCATCTCTGCTGATTCAAGGTTCACTAGATCATTGACTGCCATAGCATCTTGTGCTTCCTTCAATGCACCCAACATTGTTTCCATCTTAGGACCAATTAGTCCTCTAAGTTCACAAACCCTTTCAACAATGTTACCTTCTTCATGCTTCAAAATTTTGATCTTGTCAAGCAGGGATATGACTTGACCTTCTTGCTTTCCAACAAAAATGGTTAGAGGATTGAATGGTTGAGTGATATCTGCTAACTGTTTCTCACATTCTTTCATTTTCTTTACAATGTCCTTAGTGAACTTAGATAAAGAAAGACATGACTTATAAATGTTACCACCTTCAGACAAAGCACTTTGAATATTCTTTACACAAGTAGCTAACAAAGATTTATCATTAGCTATCATCCCTTTCAACCTACTGAAACTTTTAGCATCAAACTCCTTTTGAACCTTATCCATAGCTGACTTCTCAAGGTGACTCAAAATGAGTAGTTACAGAATTTACAAGATTCTTTAGCTGACCGAATGGAGAATCAGATGAATCCTTGACATATGAAGGCATGATATTCTCTAGAATACCGGATGCAAGATTCAACAACTCACAATCTTCAATATGTGATTTCAAAATTTCTTCCCTTGCCTTAGCCTGTGCAAACGATGCAACTTTCAATTTCTCAATGGGAGACAAAGTAGCCAAGTTGATAGGACCTCTAATCAATTCATGATCAAACTCTTCCTATTAGTCTTATAAAAACTCCTTCACTACCTTATCAGTGTCTCTTGCTTCCACAAGAATCTCCTTCACTTCATCCTTCTTCTCTTCAGTCACTGATTCTTGCATGGCTTCAGGAATCTCTCTTTCTTCAACAGACACAACTTTAGGAGCTTCAGTATCCATAGGAATTTCAGAATCATGTATATCTAGAGGATTTAGAGTGTCCTCAAATGTATCTTCTTCATTTACCAGACCAAATGGAGCATCTCCATCATGCACTTCTTCAGAAACAACATTGTATTTGTTATTTAACAGAATTGCCTTGAGGATTTTCTCAATATCCTTTGCAACTTCTTCAGTCTATCCAATCATCAACTTGTTCACCCTTGTTTTTCTCTTAAAATCCCTTTTTGCTTCATTCAGTATATTCTTCATTTCTTCAAATGAAATCACCAGACATAGATCAGCAAGTATCCATTCTCTCATTTTCTCTTCTTTTGTCCTTGCACTCACTCTTCTCATTTCTAAAACTTCATATAGACTTTTGGGTAACACAAACATTATTTCAATAAGATTCATATTGAAATTATTCAAGTATTTTATTGAAACTTCCTCAAGAACTCTTTGACCAACACTGTCAAAGGTGTCATACCATTCACAAAGAGGCCTAAGATCACCATCCTTAATCAATGCCTTCTCCACTTCTTCTATAGACATAACTGATTTGTTTGTTTTCATCTTTTTCCTTCCTTTCTCTTCATCGGAGGGCTTGTCCTTAGAGACTTTTGTTTCCTTTGTTCGCTTTTGGTTGACTTCTCTTATCTCTTCATTAGATCCAGTCTCTTCATCTTCAGAAACAACAACATAAACTCTTGTGCTCTTGTCATTTTTCCTTTTTCCTTCTCTCCCAGATGTCTTCACTTGAGCTTTCACAGGGCTTGATTTCACTGTAGAACTAGATAAGGGTGCATAGCTCCTTGTTGATCTAGATAGGGCAAAAGATGCTGCCGGACTAACAGATTCAATTCTAGCTGGCTCTCCTACTTCAACTTGTTCTCTCTTTCTTCTAGCTTCTCTCAGAACTTCTGCAGATATACCCATGCTCTCTACAAAGGCTTCCACTTCCTTCCTTACTCTTTGGAATATCATAGGTTTCTTCAACTTCTCATGCACTTGCATATCTTTTTCTTCATAGGTTCCAAACCTCTCTTATGTTGGATCCCAAGGTTTACTCAAAAAATGTTGAGCATATAGCTCCAAAATGTTCTCCTCAACTTCATAGCCCATTGGCATAATCCAGGCCATTCTAGGATCTACAACTTCCATCAAGCATTGATCAATGTCAACCATAAAATAAATTTTGTCCTTATACTTCTCCATAATAGAAGTAGGAATCCATTCTCTTGCTTGCATTTCATTCTAAAAATTCTTGAAATAACCCCAGATTGCAGTTTTCCTAGCTTTACTATCACCAACTCTGTGCAAGATATCTCTAATTTCAACAGCTACAGGATTATTACCTTTCCATTGAACTTTTCCAAATCTTGAAACTTCATTCATGAAATAAAAGACTAAGCACAACAACAGATTACCATATTTGAAGGAATTCTTCTTATCTTTCTTGATTTTTCCAAGATTCTCCATTAACTAGCTTCTGAGTAACTCACATAGATCATACTTTGCATTCTCCTTCACCATCTAATATGCTGCATAAATAGCTGTACCAGATACAAAATTATCCTGACTGGAATGATAGAAATTGTAACCAATGACCATAGATACAAATCTGACATCCACTTCAATAATATCATCAATTGTCATAGCTCTTTTATCAAACACTAAACCGGTTGCATCAATAACTATCTGATTCTTCACAGACTTCAAGATTGGCAACCCACTAGAGGAATTTAAACCTGTAACAACGCTTATGGCTTCTTTTGTAATCTTAAAAGGTTGACTCAACCACATAAATTCAGCATGAACATGGCTCAAAATATACCAGACCCATTTATTTTCTTCAAACACGAGAAATTTTACAATCTGTGTGAATTTCTTCTCCTCTAAGGTTTTGAATTTAGGCTTTACCTTGAAATCTTCTCCAACTATATGATTTGAGTACAAATTCAATAACTGTGAGCTTCCTAACTCCTCAATATTTGCATTAATGTATGCCCTAATGTCTTCAATATGCAAGACATAGTACGAAACCGACGGAAATGCACCTAAGGGCTTTGTCACAAGTTCACAAGTTTTCTCGATGAATACCTTTTCACCAGATTAGGGTTTGATCGTCGAATTGCCTTCACACTTGAATCTTCGCCAAGTTTTTCCAAAGTTCGCTTCAGAGCTCTCCAAAATTCTTCTTCTCAAAGTGCAAAGTGATAAATGAAGACTACAAATGACCTTTTATCATTCACACACCTAACTTTTTGTCACAATAAATGCTTTTTCCCTAACTCATCTAGATACCCTATTTCCATACTCTATGAAGGATAACTCTTCTACGGACCTTCAACTCTGCATAAATACTCTCTCCAACTGCTTCAACAACATTTGTAGATCATCAATGCAATCACTGCACTCATCCATATCCTGATACCAAATACCGACAGGGGGTTTGAAGGATTTTCTTGAGAACTCCCCCTAGGCTAGAGGCCTAAAACTAATTCCCAGAGGAATTACCAAATCCTGGTTCTGGTATTGACTCATTTCCTACAATAGAGGGACTCTTCACCCATATATTCTTCATTTGCTTCTTGATCTCATCTGTAGTAACCTTTCCTTTCCCCTTTTCATCCTTCTGCATGTTTTTCCCTTGATTTACCAGACCCTTTCTGCTTCTGCAAAATCTAACAATATGACCAGATTCATTGCAATTGTAGCACACCACATTTATTTGTCTAGACCAATTGTTCCATTGATTTTCTCTTGATATGCACTGGTTAGCAATATGGCCAAATCTATTGCATGTATAACATCTGACATCTCTATAAAAGTTGTTCATCATATTTCTGCATTCATTTGACTTATGACTATACTTGTTGCAATTGAAACATTGACCTACGAATGATGGACCAATTGGATTCATTTTGCTTCTACATTGAGCTGCCATATGACCAAACTTATTGCAAACAAAACAGTAACCATTGAACCTTTGAGCATTAGGTTGTCTTACCAGATACCTTCTAGCTTTGTTCATATAATTTCCTTGCCTAAATCTCCTTTGTCCAGATCTGGAACTTTCTCCTTCCTCATATCCAAGACCTCGCTTGTCACCTTCAGTCCTCTGATTCTTAATCAATTCATCAAGCTTGGCTGAGCTAATCTTGAACTTCTCCTTGAATTCATTTGCAGTAGCAAGTTCATCTCTAAGATCAACAATCTGCTTTTCAAGCTCTCCTTCATTATTTCTGGATTGTTCCAATTCAAGCTCCAACTAATTGAATCTATCAGTAATTTGGTTGCATTCTTCATATTTTTCTTTCAAGGACTGAGCAAACTTTTCTTCATTCTTCTTACTGTCTTTAGTCTCATTGGTAATCCTCATCACAATAGATTCCATTTCATGCTTTATAACAACATTTTCTCTGGTAAGATTTTCACATTCTTCTGTCTTTTCCTTCAATCCTTGACTCAGTTGTTCATCTTCAATGCTCTTACTTTCTTTCTACTTAAGTTGATCACAAAGTTCCCTTCTCTTCTCCCTTGACTCATTGATTTTATCTTTCAACGATTGAATGAACTTCTCAATATTATTGAGACTTTCTTGTAAATCCCAAACTTTAGATTTGGACTGATCAAGATCATCTAGGGCCACCAAAAGTTGTTGTTGAAGACTGCTTGAATCCATTGAATTACTTTCCCGCATCTTCCCTAAGCTTTTAAACTTCTTCCGAGGAACTAGGCTATGATACCAATTGTTGGAATCAAGGAACACTAAGAGGGGGGGTGAATTAGTGTTCTGCAATTTTTAACTTTATTAATCTGATCTTCAAAGCACTTATAACATTCAACCAAAAGAAAGATGCACAAACATAAAACGAACAACCACAACACCATAGCACAAGGATTTTTTACATGGAAACCTTGTTAGGGGAAAAACCACTATGGAGGTCAATCCACAATATTATCTGAGTATACTCAAAAATATGTCTACAAAATGGGAATGCACTTGCATTCAAGCACACTTCCTAGAGCTCACTACTCAAAAATAGAAAGGCTCACTGCCTTACAAAAGTATTTGGATAACATCCAAAAGATTTGAACTGAGGAAGTAGTATCTACTAATGCTTGATTACAGTTCCGGTTAAGCTCATCAATCAAATTCTTGTCCTTCTGTCTGATTTTGCTCTTTTGCTTTGTCTGCTTTAACTCGCATCACAAATCCCTTTATGCACAAGAGAAATTGTGCATAATCGCTCTACAATCTTTCTGAATTTTGCACAGACACATCAACACACTTCATACATACATCAAAATGATATAATCAATCACTTATATATATCTGCAACTAAAGATTTAATCGCTACATGTCGCCTCCAACAAAAAATGAAATATTTACAAACTGTCGGCTCAATCCATAATTAATTTTCAATGTGCACCAACCAAAGTCAGCCACAACATGGTGAGGACCCAAATTAACATGCTCGAACACAAAAATACTTAAACAATTACTCCTCGAGTATCCACAACAACTACATTCACTTAGTCGGCCTTCAAGCACTGTTAAAAAAAAATTAATCAACCGGATCTTCTAGCTTGCACACGGATTGATACGAGGCTCTAAGATTCAAGAATAACAAAGATCATATACCAAACAACCTTCCCTGAGATCCACAACTCAAAATGATAACATAAAAGTGCATATGAATCGATGAACACAATTCTATCGGATGCTCTGTTCTTGCTTGACAGATAATCACAAAACTTCAATTTGACTTCCGGTATGATCAAATGATGACATGTGGATCGAATCATTGACAAGGGTTTCCATCAATGACAACACCAAATGACATGTGCAATGTCTCTTGCCAAAAAAAAGATGTAGAAGATTGTGTGACTAGATTTGCAGATAGTGAACTACCAAGATTTTGTTCTTGTATATTGAGGACTCTTTCTAACTACGTGTCTAGAAGTCATAGATTGAGTCACAAAGCTAAACTCATTACAACACACAAATCTATGACACACCTAGGACATGAGAGAAATATTCCTGACACAAAGAAACAAAATAAAGGACATTCATGTCAGGTTCACCAAAATGTAGAGAAGGGGGGTTCACTTCCCTTGGGACTCTCAGGTCATGGAAGATCCTAAGGGAGTGGACTTTCATAAACTACCTCAAACTACCTAATAAGTTTAGAAGGAAGGGGCAGCTGAAAAGGAAGGGTAAATAGGACTATGTTTCCCTTCTACTTATGACAGAGGTTTTCTGGAATTGGATGAGCCAACCATAGAGGTCTCAAACTACAGAGCAGACGACTTTCTGCTAGAGGACGATAGTGTGAGAGTCAGATTTCTGGGCACTGCACTGGAGTCTTCGAGACACGCTAGCATCCTATATGAATAGAGGGTCAAGTGGTAGCTAGAAATGCATAGGGTCTACTAACGACCCAAATGCTCTAGTTTCACAATTTGAAAAAAAGTACAAAAAAGCAAGGTACAACAAGAAAAATACTATGAAAGCTACTCTAATAGCAAAATGATAAATAAAGAAGACGAATTCCAACTTACTCAAGGTCTAGTTCGCTAGCTAGCTCCAAGCAAACGAATAACACCTACATACAATAACAAGAAAAATTTTGGGGTTGTGTTTTGGAACTTGCCTCAGTCAAGTCCCCATTTTGGTGTTCCCACCTCCATGGAAAACCAATAGACAACGGGATATAGAAAATAAATAAAGAAGTAGATAGAAAATACACAATATAGTAGAGAGTAATGACAAATTGGATGCTACTCTAAAAAAATGATAATGCAAATACTCGAATAGACACAATATCGCCTTCCCTTCTACAAGCGTTCAAGGCCGATAGAGGAAGAAGAAGAGAAATATCACCATGCCAAGGAGGTAGAGCTTCATGAACCTATAATAGCAATGGAATTGGAGAAAAGAGAGGTTGTAGGAGCAAAGTATGGAGCTAGTAACAAAAGGAAATGGTGAGAAAAGAGCAAGAAGAAGTGTTAGAATGTGAGAGTGAGTGATAAAATTGAGAGAGAGTCAAAGAATGAAAGAATGGAGTTCAAATGGAAAAATTGGAGGCAAAAAGTCGTACCTGGCGAGCAAGATTTGGTAGGAGGACGTTACATTTGTAGGTGGATAGGAAACATAATGTTTATGTAGCTTCTTGACGCAGGAATCTTGTTAGGATAATAACACGATGTGTAAATGTCCATGCGATGCGCATGCATTCTTGACAAAAATTCCCTTCATCAACGCTAGACGACAGGGACACATGGAAAAACCAGAGAAAAAGTAGTGGGTTTTTTGCATTATCCAACTTGTAAGGCTAAAATGAAGGTAAATTAATGGGAAATTGCATGGGGTGTAAATTTACGCCATTATAGATATTATCATACTTGATTGTCCAATTAAGTAGGATATGCTATTTTCTAGAAAGTGGATGGAATAAATTGGTGGTAGGATTCAAATGGATCTGTCATATGCTACTATACCAATACATGACAAAGAAGTCTAATAACATAGAGAGAAGAAAATGCTTATTATTGTTGAGAATCCAAATGAGGTAGAAAATCAAGTTTGTTACTTTGATGTGGAACCTAATTATTTTATGATCTATCATGATAATGAATGTGAGAAGTAGGTTGATCCTAATTTATTTCCCCCACCTCAATATCCAATAAATGATGGTGTCTGGAACATGCATTTTGATTGTGCATGTTCAAGAGAGGGTAATGGTGTAGGAGTTATATTAGTGTCCTCAAAGGGAAAAAAACTATAAGTTCACATTCAGGTTGAACTTTGGATGCAACAATAATGTGACATAGTATGACGCTATGATTCTTGGTTTGAAGGTGACTTCCAAATATAAAATCAAATGCATTAGAGCACATGATGATTTATAACTTGTGGTGTCTCAAGTTAGAGGCATGTAGCAAAAGAAAAAATGTTGAGAATGTATAGGAATGTTGTGTGGGATACTATTGAAGTATTTGATCCATTCAACATCAATTGGGTTGAGAGGGACAAAAATGTAATGGTTGATGCCCTTGTTGTACTAGCCTCAAGATTTGATGCTTCTTGTATCCTCCCTCAATGCAAGTATGCTAAAATTCTTACCAAGCCTAGTATTCCAATAAACATTTACAATTGACAAGCCTTTAATGATGATCAACAAATATATGAGTTCTTGAATTGCATTGATCACTTTGAGAACCAACAAATTGATCAACAACCCATGGTGGAGAAAGATGAAGGTAAGGAGATTATTTTTTAAAATAAAATTATTTAGCTTAAAATAAATACTATTCCAAGAGGTCTTGTTGATTTAGAAAGAATGGATGAAAATGTTGATTGTTACAAAACAAAAAGTAAGCATGTTAGTGAAGAAGATGTAGAATGTGTGAATTTAGGAACTAAATTAGCTCCTAAAATAATCTACATTGGTAAAATGTTACAACCATAAAAAAACAAATGTTGAAAGCATTATTAAGAAAGTACAAAAAATTCTTTACATGGTCTTATGATGAACTAAAGGCTTGTAGGGAAGACTTGTTCTAGCATACCATTCCATTGGATCTTGGTAGAATCAATTTAGACAAAAACAACACCCTATCAACCCTACTCTTGCCTCTCAAATGCAAAAAAAATATATGAAACTAAAAGAGTATTATTAAACCAATTAAACATTTAAAATGATTTTCAAACCTTGTTCCAGTTTTAAAAAATGGGAATATTAGGTTGTGTGTGGATGTTAGGAACTTGAATATGAAGTCCCTCATGGACAACAATCCACTACCCAATATGGACCATTTTTTGTAGCAAGTAATAGGGTCAAATTTGATGTCAATGATGGATGACTTATTAGGTTACAATCAATTCATGGTCAAAGATTATGAGTAACATAAAAAACCTTCACTATGCCTCGAGAATGTCATTTGGTTTGAAGAATTTTGGAGCCATGTTTCAAAGAGCTAAGGATGTCATCTTTGCAGGCCTAATAAATGAAATTGTGTTTGTCTACCAAGATAATTTGACTACTTACTCCAAAGATCTAAATGATCACTACAAACACTTAGATTTAATCTTCTAGAGGTGTTTACAATATGGGATATATTTGAACCCTAAAAAATATATATTTGGCATAGATCATATTATTTCCATGGAGGGGGTGAGGATTCATCCAAAACGTGTCAAAGAAATTGACCTTATCCCATTAACCAAAACAATTAAGGCACTCTAATCATTTTTTGGGCTTAAAATTTTTGTTGGAGTTTTGTTCCTAACTTTGTTGAGAATGCAAAGGTTATTTCTAAGGTTTTAAAGGGGAAATAACCAAACTGGGATAAGGAATCAAATTGAAATCAAATATGCACTCAAGAGGGCATTGGTGTTGGCAAGCCCAGATTACTCTAAGTCTTTCCAGTTGTTTTCCTTTGCATCATTTTATACTATTATTGTTGTTATTCTACAAAAGAATATGGTGGGTATGAACATTTAATAGCTTTCTTCAGTATCTCCCTACGAGATGTTGAACAAAAATACTCTATAATGGAAGAACATGCCTATGCTCTTGTAAGAATTGCAAAAAAAAATAGACCTTATCTCATAGGTTCCAAGCCATAGCTTTTGTGTCACATATAGTTGTTAGGGATATATTTGTGTACTAGGAGGCATCAAGAAAAAGGTTTAGATGGATCAACAAGATCCATGAGTAAGACATGGAAGTTTAAACAACCAAGATATTCAAAGGTCAAGGACTAACAAGATTAATGGTTGAGTCAAATTTGGATGCTACTAAAGTCCATCAAGTGAATTTTGAATCCTCTTTCATTTCATGTAAATTGAAGGATTATCTTTGGTATAAGGACATTATATTTTATTTGAAAAACCTAAATGTCCTCTTGACTTAAATGATAAGAAAAAAAGGATGCTAAAATTTGAAACTCAAAGCTATGTGTTGCTCAAAGGATAGTTAATGTGGAGAAACATTGATGGTGTGATCTTGAGATGTTTAGATGAAGATTAGTCTATAAGACTTATTGAGTAATGTCACCAAATATTATTTAGTGGATATTATATGTCAAAAACCATTGCTCATAATATTATGAGAATGGGTTACTGGTGGCCCACATTATTCAGAGATGTGGCCAAAATTGTGAAGGGATGTGAAACATGCCAAAGATTTTTTGGGAAGTTGAAATTTGCAAATGCACTTCCCCTTACTACCATTTAAGTAGAGGCTACATTCCAATAATAGGGTATATATTTGATAAGGGAAATAACATAAAAGTGCAATAATGGATACAAGTGGATATTGGTGGCCATTGACTACTTTACAAAATGGGTTGAAGTAACCCTTACAAGGAATGCAACTTCAAAGGGGTGATTGATTTTTTCTCAATAACATAATCAACAGGTTTAGCATACCAACAAGATTTTTTGTTGATAATACAATTTATTTTAGATCTCGATATTTTTTTGACATGTGCTCACAATATGGGATCTCTTTGATACATTCATCATGTTATCATCCATAGGGAAATAGACAAGCTAATTCAAGCAACAAATACATCATGAACATCAACAGATAAAATTTGAATGTGAATAAGAAATGTTAGATGATAAGTTAAAGTTTGTTGTTGGCGCAGATAGGATAACTTACAAGAAGGCTATTGCGAAGAATTTGATTGAATTAGTTTATTGTATTGAGGTTGAATTTCCAATCATCCTTGAGTTACCAATATATAAATTACTACAAAAAATTGAAGGGATAGAAGAAAGTATTATTTCTCAAAGAATACATGAGTTGACCGATTTGGAGGAAACAAAAAGGGCCACCCATGAGAGGAATTTAGTGAGATAGCAAAAGATGATGTACCTCTTCGATAATAGAGTTGCCAAAAGAGAATTTCAGATTGGAGGTAGTGTCCTCATGTGGAATTCTAGGTTAGAAGACAAAGGCAAACATGGAAATTCGATGCCCTACAAGTTGGGCCTTATGAAATTGTTGAGGGTTGTGGTCAAGGAACATTCTACCTTAGGAGTCTTGATGGAGAGTTCATGGTCAACACTTCAAGTAGTATTTTTTCTAACAGTAAGGTTCTTCGAACCTTTGTAATGCATGTCTTTTGTTTTCTTTTTGTTGTGGCCTTCATGTAGTCATGACCCTTGTTTGTCATGATATTGTTGAGTCAATCTCAATCCTTGTTGTTCCCTTTTTATCTACTCCTAGAGATTTGGGTTCTCGTTGTTCCTGGAAGAGACACACATCCCCAACAAAAGCCAATGTTGGCACCCCATCTTGTTGTGTCTCATTTTTATTTATTTTTCTTATGGTCTATCATTTGCCTCTTGTTTTCCTCCATATCATTTCCCGTCACTTATAATTGATCTAATAAAATCTACATGGGTTTTTCATGATTAGGGTTTGTCTTTTGTCATTGTATTCATTCATTCCTTTATGCCTAAGTAACCAAGTTGAAGAACTAAAAAGTTAATTGAGTGTTTTTCAAGTTTTCCACCTTGTAGAGCATACAAATCAATATCTCCAATTTCAAATTTGGGAAAAAATGGCTAAGTTATGCTCATGCGAAGTTTTGGTCTACTACCAACCGCTTGTGAGTTTTTGGTCTACTACTAACCTTTTGTTGGGATATGCTACTAAACCAATCCGATTCTTTTTAACCAATTCCCAAGTGCAATTCAATAGTGGGTTGGAATTTTGCAAATGCCAAAATAAAAGCAGAATTGACCAAGTTCAGAAGCATGGTTCTATTGAAAGTGAATTGCTCGCAAAGTTCAATAGGACCTCAGACCTTTGCAAAAGGTTAAAATGAGCTAAGGTTGGGTTTTGCAGAAAAGGGTAAGTGAACTTCTCCAAGGCCAAAAAGTGCAGTTCAAATGAAGGTCTTGATCATGTATGGACCCAATGGAGGTCCAAGTCCTGCAAAAGCCAAAAGTCTAAATAAAAAACATCATGTAGGTAATTACAAGTGAACTGATTGTTTGCTCAGTAGGTGAAATTTAGTTGAGCAAGTTCCTATGGGGCCCAATAGCGATCAACTTCCCACAAAGGTCCAATACGGGTTAATTTTCCACATTTACGGGATCCTATTGGAGAACTAGCTGAATAGAGAAAAGTAAGTGAACATGTCGTTTTCTTGATGAGTGCAATTCCAATAGCAACCAACTTCCCAAAATGTTTAGCAAGAGTTTGATGTCTTGCATTGGCCAGATGGAGGCCTCAATTCCCCATGTTCACTTGTGGGTCGGATCTCCACAAATGGTTATGATGTGTTTAACAAATGTGTTATGTGAGTAGTTTTATGTGGACTAGTTCATTACTATGTGAAGTTCAGTATGAGGTACAGGTCTCAATGAAGGTCAATGGTCTACAATGATCCACATGGATGTCTATTTCCTATTGGTGCACTTGGAGATTCAATTCTCACATATTCACATGGAGGGTGATTTTCCATAGAAAAGGAAAAATAAGCGTCTGGGCTTCCCATGGTTCTCGAAACCATGAGAACCCCCAACAAGTTTTCAATGCATTCTTAAGCCCCAATATAAGAGACAAATAATGACAAGGACAAAAGTAAAAGTAAAGGTAAAGACAAAGGAATTAAAATATTCATTAGCTCTTGGAACTGTCAAAATCTCCGACAAGTTCCTATTACCCTTCTAAGCCCAGATGGCTAAAGAAAAGAAATAGTGACTTATGTGGAGAAGACAAAGGTATACTTCCCACATATCCACATGGATTTTGGTGTCTCGTAATGTTCACATGGGCATCAACTTTCCACAAGTGGTCAAAATGAGAGGAGGTTATTCTTTGCAATGCCATTAACGTGCAACCACCTCTATAACTATTATAATCTTGATCCAAGAGAACTCCTTAATGGCCTTAAATACATTTTTGGCACAGATCCAAGATAAATTGTGGCACCCGTACTTCATTTATGATTTACATACCACTTTTTTGTCAAGTAGCACTTCCAAGACATGATTTCAATGGATTTCGTGGGCGATTTTACTCAATCTCACACACAAACCCATAAATAATCAATATGCAGATATGATGGACATTAGAGAAATGTTTATAGAGGACACTTATTGCTTGGGTGTTGGTTGTGCTCGCGATTAGGATTTTGTTGTGCAACATGGCCCTTTGACATACCACATGCCATCTGACCATGGAGATATATGCCTTAGTCAATACCTTGAAAGAGAAAAGGATATGAGGGCAGGAGAGAAGAACATGAAGAAAATAAAATAGTTATAGAATCCGTAACAAAAGAAAATACTCACAAGAAGCCTAGAGTTTTAAAATCTAGTTTCTAGGTAGTGCACTTTTTGTATTGTAATGATTTGGGCTTATCGCAAATCTGTAATAAAATATTGTAAACCTTGAAGATCAAATTATTAAAGGAAAAATCAACCTTATTTGAATGTCTCCTTGTGTATGGTATGCATTTTTAGATGCATGTTGTTTAGTTTGTCAAATAAAAGTCTATAAAATCCTTTCAAAACATTTGTAAGGTATCTTTTCAACATAATAAAAGAAGTGTATGGGCATGTTCATGGATTAATAAATAGACTCGTTTAATATTCAACAACCATTTATTATTATTTTTTCTGAATGTATGTGTAAAGCCTAGCTTGCATGTGCATTTTGAAATATAGTATTTTGTGGTATCTTGATTAAAGTATTACCTTGGTTTTAATTGTTACATGTTTGATTAAATTCATAGACTTTGCTGCTCAATGGATAAAGGCATCAGTTTGTAACTGACTTTATCTCCCCATCATCCTCAACACACTCAAAATACATCAATTTATACATTGTCTCAATTTTGTTCGTGTTTGTTCCAATTGTCATGTTTGAGTGTATATAACAACATAATGGGTTATCATGAAACACATCCTCAGACACATTATGAGATCCCACCTTTTTTTGTTCCAAATTTACTTTATCCCTTGTTTGACTCAAATTGGATGTTTTCATGTGTTCACTGTTTGGACATTATATACAAGATATTTATGGATGACAACTGTTTCCTATGCATAGATGTTATTCTTATAATCTTATGGATTTCTTGATTGTCATGGATATTACTAGATGATGGATTTGTATTATTGATTAGATGGAGTATTATGTCTTCATTAAGTGGTTATGAGAAAATATTGAGGAGATGAGAATTATATATGCTATTGTTTACTTGTGATGGTTATTAGATTTAGATCATTCTATGTGATTTTCTAGTTTATTATTTTTGAAATGTTATTTTGATTTATATTATTGTTTTGACTATTCTTATTCATAAGATGTACTGACACCTTTTGTTGAGTGAACATGTGAATTTTTTCAATGGTGTTGGAGTTACATAGCTACTTTCATTGTTTTATCCCTATGTAATTCCGACCTTATCTCATATGGAGAAATAAAGTCATGAGATATGATGTGTAACATTGTTTAATGTATTATGTGATCACGTGTTTATGCAAAAGTTTATTTTATTTACCTTTATGGGTTATCTTTTGGTATGTTTATTCTTTTATGATTATATAGTTGTTTATGTGATTTAAATTATGTTTTAATAGTCCCAAAAGGTCCCTAGGTGATAGAATTGTGGGTTAGGGGTTCTTTTACCTAGAAAATACCTTTTTTAGTGTTGAAAACCCTCTTAAATTTCCCCTTTTTGAAAAGTGACAAAAATGTGAGTTGGCTAGTTGGAAAAGAAGTTGATTTTACCTTTTCTTTTTAATTTTTATTTATATATGAGTTGAAATTTAAAAATTTAAAAAGAAAAAGTTAAAACTGATCATGGGTCTGCTTGCATAGGCCAACCATGACAACACGGGGAAGCCTTAATGACCACATTGACGGGTTCAACAAAAGAAAATTTATATAAAATTAAAATTGAGTTCTCCATTCAATAATTTATCTTTTTAAAGTAAAATTTATGTTTGAATAAATAGTTTCAAATTGACTCAATGTTTACAGTAATATGTGTGTGTGTGTGTGTGTATGCATGTATATATGTATATGTGTGTGTATATATGTGTGTGTGTGTGGGGGGGACCTTTGTCCTTTATTTTCAATCTAGTTGTAACAAAATTGAAGAAAATATTATTCAACGTGCAATAAAATCATGACTTTGGAAGAATAAAATCTATAAATTCTTCAATCTAAAAAAACAATTTGTAGAAGAAAATATTAGCAACATACAATAAATAAAAATCTTGCTAAGTAAACGTTAAACTCAATCAATTTCCAACCTTGATATGCAAAGACAATAAAGAAAGAAAGAACCAATATTTCAAGAAGTTTATTTAGTTATAGGTTGAAAACCTCTTGGAATAATTAATCAAAACAATAGAGACAATTACTTTTCCAAATAACCTTAAGAGAATTTAATAACTAGTGACTTACTTGATTAAATTTAAATTTATTATCTAAATTTTAAGTTCAAATTTAACACCAAGAATTAAGTTTAAAATTAATTAGAGTTATGATTATTGAACTATGTTTTCAATAAGATTTTTGTATTAATAGTTTTATTTAATTGCAATAAATATCGAAATCCAATAGTTTTAAAACAAGATACTATTGTAGATTAGAGGTAAAAGTATGAACTCAGTCAAGTAAATATGTCGAGACGAATGAGGATGGGTGTTTAACTTATACTTATTCTCTGACCTATTTAGTCATAATAAATTAATTCAATAAACACTTGTTGCATTCAAATATGTTATTAATCATGTTCATCGATTAAATGATCATTATTAAGGGTCAATATATATAACACTATAATAGTTAATTTTGATAATTAGTTTAGAATCTCCTTGAAATCTTTAATCTTGTTGCTTGAACCTAAGACTTAAAGCATCACTAATTCAAAGTTTTTACACATGAATGTTTTTCACCTTCAAAATGTTTTGTTTAAGCATCTAAACTAAATAGGTTGCATCATATTAGGTTTGAGACTAAGTACCCTAGAATATCCTATATTCACTTTGCTCTTATGTTATGTGCAGAGTGTAGATGATGCATCAAATGTGCTAATGGTGTTTTTCCCTAAACATGTCTTATTTTGTGTCCAATTTTTTTTTAAAAATGGAGTATGCATTTTGTTCAAATAGTGAAAATTATGGGCATGACACTTATATGGTAGATCATTTGTTTAATAAGGTGTTAAACCTTCCATATCCAAACCAACACAGGCATATTATGATACCATTATTGGGATACATTGTGTAGTAGGTATAGTTTTTGTAAGAAAATATTCAATCATAATTTCATTTACCAATCCAACACCTTAGGGAAGCCCCCTTTGGTCTTGCAAAGCCATAAGCGAAGGAGGTATTACCCACCTCAACAATTGCTTCAAAGTTTCCCAACTTGAATATAGATTTGTGGTAATGTTCTAAGGTTTTACACCCTTGACACTTGGGAGATTATCAAACTTTAGGGATTTGGGATCTACAACTCAAATTGCCAACACCCGAACCCCCTTGTTCCATGATTTGCAACTTGGTATTACACTTCAAGCACCATGTGGTTTCAATTCATTGTATTATTGACCCCAAGAATAAAATCACAAATCTGCAATAAAAAATGAGGCACCATCGTCTTTGATCTACTTTCTATATAGGGAATTTAATTCTTGAAAATGTTCCATAACAAGCATTTGAACATTTGGGTGCAACCTTTGGCTCTATAATTACCCTTTAGAATTATGATGCACAAACCTCAGCATATCTTCCATGGATATTGAGCCTTTTGTGTTGGTGTTGCTAATCTATGTGATAAAGAGTAAAATGTGGAGAAAAAAGACCTCTTGAAAACCTGAGTAGTCTAACTTTCATATTCTTTTGCAACTCTTGTCAAGAATTTTGAGATTTATAGGAAGAAAGGGCAATGCATATATTATAAAAGAAAGGGGATGTCTTCCTTAGCCTCTGCACATTTCATCTTCACAAATTTCTTACCAACATTTTACCATGCATTATGAAATATCCCACCCCTAATAGGATATTTACTTTTCTGATTTTGCTTGTTTGTGTTTTTTTTTTGTTTGTATTATGGTTTTCTGATATATTTGCAATGTTTGATACAACAATATAATGCAGAAAAGTAGAAGATATTGCAATAATAATTTTCAACTCAAAAACTGAACATTAAATAGGGAATACACAGTTGAAAATTCTCAATTTTTACATCAGCTTAGATACTCAGTATTTTCACAAAATATCGACAACCCAATTCATAAAATATCCCCTATTATCTAAAACAACAATACCTAGAAAAATAGGGGTTACAAATAATGAACTCACATGTAAGATATGCCTTAAAACCCTCTAAAATGGATGCCAAAATGAAGTATAAAGTTTGCAGCAGTATAACAACAACAACAATGATAATAAACTCTAGCAACAATCACTATCACCAATCCCCATGCTTAGTGCAAAGTTGCATACAACTAAATTGCCAAAACCCTTGCCTAGCAACCACCTGTTTATTGAAGTTCTCCTGTAGTTCTCTTTGCTCTTAAAACAATGATCAATATATTTGCATTATTTTGATATTTCATTCAAACCCTTGAATATGAAACTCTCTTGTAACTCTTTGAAGCACAAGCACAACCTCTAAGTGAAATTGTCCACAAGTTGTTCTTCCTGAGGCGCTACATCCTCAAAAAGCTTGAGATTTTCAGACTCTCCAATCTTCAACAAAACCCTTAGCCAAATTCTTTTTCTTCAATAATGAATGAATCAATCAAATGAATTCCAAAATGCCCTTTTATATTTCACCTCAAATTCATTTTAAATCAATTTCATTCAATTTACTTTCATTTCCATTTTAATTATGATGCACAACTTAATAATATAAAATATACTTTAAATCATTTAAGTCCCTTTTTAATAAAGTCCTTATGTCTCCCTTTTAATATAATAAATTAATAAAGCATCATTAAATAGACCACTTTATTAATTTCCTTTTAACCCTTATATCACCTTTAATAATAAAATCCCCTTTAAGTAATCACTTTATTAAAATATTATAAAGTGACTTAAGAATTAATCACTTTACTTTAATAAATTAAAATATTAAACACTTTAATATTTCATCTTTCATGATGAGACCATCACCCAATCATTCCAATTGGAAACTACAATTGATCCCGGGATGATGTCTAAACAAAGCATACCAACTACCAATCTCCTCCTAAAAAGTAGGGATTCCCCTAAAAAATAGGAAACTATCTCTGATCATCTGAAATGGCTCATAAGGCCCCCTGCTAGGCTCCACAAGCTTTGAGTGGTCATAGATAAACTATCAGTCCCTTCCTAAAAAATAGGAGACTGGCTCCAAGCTCTTGAAATGCCACACAGACTTCCCAAAAGGTCACAAGACCCCGAAAAGAGCTCCCTATCTACTGTGTTAGCCTACAAGAACCCAACTGATAGGCTACCCACCACGACTAACCACTGCCTAGGAAAAGGGGACATTACAATCCACCCTCCCCAAGATTGCTTGTCCCTAAGCAATCCTCATTTGGATACGTTGGCCTGTCACCTAAATGTCAGGATTCCAAATCAATCTGTAGGATACCCAACAACATATCCACTGCATCCATTGGGGAGAGATAACACCATGCTGAGCACCACTGTAAACAATTAATCCGATGTAGAAAAATCTACCAAACATAGAAATCCCTAGATCCCACAACCAGAATGGAAGTTTTCCATACACATTACCCGCTAACTTCCACTGTGCTACTCTGTCATAATCTTCACTATGTCGAGAGTGGTGAAGCAACACATCGGGATCCAACTGAACTAACGTGTCAAACCTGTCACCACCTGGATCACAACACATTAGAACCTCACATCCATCAAACATAAGGAGATGCAAGTAACTCGAAGTACCAACATCACAACACCCCATTCCAAACTCTGCAAATCTCTCGTGGATGCGATGAGTATCCCTCATAGGTGTCGAAAACAGTGTCACAATTTGTTGGCATAAAAATGAACACCTCTGGAGTGCAAGTTGGTATGGACATCTATGCACACTATGTAATGAGTGTTATTCAAATTAGGAGGGGAAGCTCCCTCATATGCTGAAATGTGTGAAAAAGTAAAGTAATCTAACTCCTATCTTTTTTGTTTCAGCTGGAAGAGGCACAAGGTTAAGAAAACCAAGAACATTGCAACTAAGGATTTTCTGGTTTCGCAGATCTCTAACTAAAAATAAACTAAAGCTTTAATCTATCAAATCTCCTCAAGAAAACAAAGCATGAGGAAATGGAGCAGGAATGTTCTTATACGATAAACTTTAGGTAAAGATTCACAATGTGAAGGCAAGGTGGCACAACTATTTGCTCAGCTGGGAAGAGGTTTATTAGAAACAAACAAATATACGATAAACTGAGTACAACTTTACAACATGAAGGAAAGGTGGCACAACAATTTGCTTGACTGAATAGGTTTATTGACACACACATCAAACAATAAACTTTAGGTACATATTTGCAACATGAGGGCAAGGTGGCTCGACAATTTTCTCATCTGAATAGGCTTATTAAAAACAAAACATAGAATAGCCAACTAGGACAACAAATTGCATAAGCAAAACACGCATACAATAAACGATCAACTAGCCACTATATTTAACTAAGATAAACAAGTACCATAACAATAACATGAAGGAAAGGTGGCATAGCAATTCATCATCATGGTAAAAGCTCATGAACAAATACAAAACATCAATATTACAGGAAAGGTAGGCACAACATATATTACTATCTCGCGCAAAAGTTAATTATAAATGAGCAGAAAGCTCTTATTTATAGACATCAAAGGTGTAGGGAACCCTAAAATCACCTTGAGTCAACTACAGTCTTGCAAGCATGTAATATTTTATTGCTAAACCCTAATAAAGGAAACTATACAGTTAACTGGAAAGCTACCATCAATTAACCAAAATAGGACTCAGCATAACTGGACATGTGTAACATGCAAGTACTTATTAAAATAAAAATAACTGATAACTAACATCAGTTAACTACTCCTAACTGAAAGTCTAAACTCTTGCGAAGATAATTCCAAGGAAGAGATGTGTGTGCATGAAATCAACAATAAGAACTTAAGACTGAATGTCGAGTTAATTGCTGCTCTTGACTCTATCCTTGAAAATAAATGCAGGTTCCAATTGGCGGATCACTCCAGATCGTCACGGTCTAACATCTCATCCAAGGACTGATCGATTGCCTCATTCTCAAGTTCTTTGACACTATCCACGATGATAATCTGCGTGCTCAACTCTCTATCACCATCTCTGATCATTCCCATGCATATTATGACTTCTTCAGTTGCCCTTTTGAAACTAGTTGTCATCACTGAGATGTGATCCAACTTAGATGCCACAGGATCTCCCTCAAGATTATCATGAACCAGCTCTTCAAACTCAACTTGTACTACATCAAGTTCAACATACGTGCCATCCTCAAGATGATAACAACATAGGATATGAGTGACAAAGTTGTCGATGAGTTTGAGAGCTCCAGTGACACTCTCCTTGAGTGTATTCATCCTCGTAGAGATCCTCTCACATGTCTCCATCCTGAAAAGGTGTTGCTCTCTCCAAGTGAAGATATTCTTTTTCTCTTCTTTTGTCTCCAGAGTATCATATGCAACTACCAACTAGGATATGAGAACACAATCCTTCGCCATTCCTTCTACTACTGTAATCTCGAGCTGTTGGATCCCTTGACGAAGTCCATGTGCATCACTCCTCAACTGATATAGCTCTGCGAGAAGATGCCAACCTGTAACAATGAAGTTTTCAACCCAGTTGTCCAAAAGTTTACCATGATTGACTAACCGATCCAAATTTTGTTCTTTTGTAGGTGTGCTTTGTCGAAGAACAAGTGCTCTTTGGATCAAGTAAGAACAAGAGCCTTGCCGTCCTATCTTCTTGTGCCATCTTTCACATCTTAGAACCAGATTTGATTTCATGAATGAATGTACCTCAACTTATGAGGATCTTTGTCTAGTCTTCTCAATGTGCACCTGCTTCAGCCTTAAGGATCGATAAGGAGCCAAAATTAGAATGTCTTGAATCTCTCTTCCCAGCTCAAGGTGAGACAATATTGTTGATGACTGTGGTGGATCAACTGTCTCTGATGCTCCTCAGACTGGTGGTTCCGGCTCTTAGTCTATATCAATAAGATGCGAATGTGGTGAATATGGCGAACTAGGAGGTGAAAGATGTGGCTCATTGTGTATGTCTCTATTGGAACTTCAGGCGCCCTTTCTACCTATTTTTGCATCTGTTTTCAGTACTCCTCCCCTTTGTGTTTTCATTGAGTCTAACCCCTTAGGCGGCTTCAAAATAACCTTAACTCGAGGCCTTGATCTCGAGGTAGAAGGTAATGGAGAAAACCCTACTGGCTCCGAGACTAGCACTGTCTTGCGCTTTCTCCAAGAACTACTTGTTGGTCTTGATAATTGATTTAGACACGTCCTCAATAGTACCTACTAACGAGTGAAGTGGCTGGCGAGCAACTTGATCTTTGACATATGAACTAAGTAGAACTTCTCTGCATCTCTAATATCCTCTGCAGTCTGAGTGTCTGCAATTAGCCCAAAGCCCTCAAGTGTTGGCTTGTGTGCAATCCCTCGCTCCAACCTAGCTGCATAATGACCTAAAGGATCATAAGAATGGTCTTGGTTGAGCTCGGTCTGCAATCAATCTAATGTGCCACAACTACTGACATGACTACTGTTGATTGTCTGTTGCTTCTGACTAAGAAACCTTTATCTGACTCCTGGTAACATAGAGGGATACATAGAACCAATAACTTCATGATTTTGCCTGGTGAAATCCGGACATGCATTTCGTTGTCGAGATCCCTGACTGTCTTCATGAAAAAGTGCCCTAAAATCCTGTTCCTTTCAGCAACTACTAATGAATATCTATCAAGAGTCACAGAGTCACGTCTAAAACTCTAAAACTACCAAGTAAGACCATGTGAAACTCGTGGATTTTGGAATCTGAGGCTAGTAACTCACTTGATCAACATGGCCTAGTCAAAGTGCTCTGTACCATCTAGGATCCTAGAAATGATGTAAAACATCCATGGTCGGAATATATTTTCCTCCTCTTGACCCGTAACCCGATTGAGGAGTTATCAAAACAACTTCATCCTTGAACTTGTTGCGACCAACCTTTTTAGGAATGTTAGTCTTCTGTATTTTCAACCATCTCTGAGCAACTTTCTCTGTGAACACTCTTGGTATTCATACCATATCTTATCACAAGGCTCAATGACTACAATGAAATTGTTTGAACAAGGAGGAATAGCAAAGCACTTTTCCACGTCCCTCGGCTTAAGGTTGCAGATGACTCTCCCATCAACTGATTTGATTTGTCGTGTAGATGAGTCGTAATGCTTGATGCAAGTAAGAACAAACTCAAGATCGAAAGCTGTGATAGGAATAGACGTCGCTGCAGCAACCCAGAACACTCAAGATTCTTTAAAACATTGCAGCTAACAACGTCCAAAGTGCTCAGATTCACCACTGGATAGACACGACCCAAATTTGTGTCTGAAGTTTTCAAAAATTCATGCATCAGGACCGATTTGGTCTTATAATCTATTAGATTGAACTACATTTTGAAAATCAAGACTTTTGACTATAAATTCGGGTATGTTCAGACAACTTTTCGAAAAGGCTGAAAAAGCTTTGGACAAGGCTAAAAATAGCTTGTTGTGGAAAAAAATTTAGAATTTTCCTGAAACGTGGGTTTTGTGCAGAATTGAATTCTAAGCAAACCCAGATCAACAAAAATTTGAAAAGGTGAGTTTTAGCTAGGCATGCAGAGGTTTTTCAAAAGTAGGGGTTCTAGAGCTCAGCTCATGCAGAGGTTTTTCAATTTAGAGCTCACTCGAGAAAATTTGGAACATGGGTTTTGTAGGCAATGAAATTCTAAGGCAACCCAGATAACTTGATTTTGAAAAAGATGTGTTTTTGACCCACATGCAAAGGAATTCTCAGGAAAAAAAAAAAGAAAAAGCACAGACCTTTAGACTAAAAGCTACGGGGCAATTTTCTCAAAAAAAACTAAGACATGGGTTTTGTTGCTGTCACTGAAGTATGTGAACCCAGATGATCTCATTCTGAATATTCTACCATTTTCTTTGACATGCGAAGAATACCTAAGATGAGAATAGAAGAAATTAGACAGAAGATAGAAGTTTGTTTTTGTTTATTTTGCTTATGTAGAAAATTGCCTATGCTTGACTGAGATTCGATGATATCTGCATGCACTAAAAAATTAAACTCTGGAAAATTAATCTTTTGAATAATCTGGACTCGACACTAAACAATTGAACTCAAACCACCTTTGAATCTTCAACTGCTCAAGAAATTCGCCTTTCTCTGAACTTGGTATGAGAATGACAACTTTAATGAACTAAATAAATAAATTCAAGCATAAAATCGTCTATCTTCATGCAATTAGGAACCACCTTTCAAAATATTCAATTTAATTCTGATTGGGCCTCAAAACAATTCGACCTCATTTGATTGGGACTTGAAAAAAAGGTAACTGAATGTTAAATAACCCTAAAAAGGGTGCCACCTTTAATTAATTCAATTAACTTAGCATGCAAATCAGTTAACTGAACATGCATGCATAAAATCGTCCTTTTTTTGTAATTAAAATAATCCCCTTAAAGTCAAATTATTTAAATATTTAAATAATATTTAAATCCACCTTTCATGGGCGTCTAGTCATCTTCAATTCAAAAAGTCAACCTTTGACTTAAGGCGTCTTTTTTCATACTTAACCATTTTAATGAAAATTTTGATTTACAACCCTCGTCAGAGCCTCTATTCAATCATTGATTCTGATTTACTGACATCACCAATCAATTGGCTAACAGTTTCGTTGAAGAGCAGGATCAAATCTAATAAAAACACTCCTTGAGACTGCAATCCATAAAACTGAAGTTTGAGGCTTGAAAAATCAGAGCGCCCTTAGCAAACTGCACTTTTGACCCCAGATAGTCAAATTTTCATCATTTTCAACATTTACGAAGGTAAACTTGACCTACTCACATCTCGTGTTTGGAAAAACTTCAAGACTGAATAACTGGCTCACTGCAAAGCTAGCTCCATTCTGCACAACAGCTTCAATAGAACACTTCATCAAATTTCATCATCTAATGTCTCAAAATCAAGGGTGCCCCTAGCCTCCAAGGGCGCTTTTTGTTCCAGAGCCATTTTGCCAACTGGCTAAAAATCTACTTAATCTCCAACTACAGGCTTCCAACTCATCTTCTGATTTGACGACGATATGCAATGGAAAGCTAGATGTAACACAGACAGGATGAACACTTGAGATCACCAAAAAGAAGACATTCAAGGCTCCAAAACCTTGGGCGCCCTTGGTTGACAAGGGCGCTTTTTCTTTTTCCCTTATCATTCTGACCAAGATTTAACCTCGTGTTTGACCTTTGACCTCGACAATTCAACAACTCAGAATGACCCGCTAATGGGTGTGTTGTGAAGCTTGATCAAATGTGAGACAAACATCCCAGGTGTCGTTTGGTCGAAATCCTTCATTTGATCCCTCAAAGAGATGGGCGCCTTTTGCAAAAGTTGAGCCTTTCCTTTCAGTGTGTCATTTTTCATTCCCCTCATTTCTCGCTGAAACTCCTGTATCAGGTGCTAGACACATCTTTCAGGCTGGCTAGATAACTCATCGTGAAGTTGATAGTATCCCTGACAAGTCTTCTTGGAAGTGACAAACCTCAAAACTAAAATCTAGGCCTCTAATATCTAAGGCAACCCTGGCCTCCAAGCGCTCTGGTGCTCCAGAGTAAATTTTTTTTGATGATTTTCATCCCGGTAAAAAATCTCCTCCGAGACAAAGCATTATTTTGTACTTATCTCACCACAATTTCTTTATTTGAGTGTTTTAGGCTTAGATTTCAACACCTAATATTTGGCCATATGCCATTAATGACCTCATAATTCCTAACTTTCCATCTGAGAAAAGCGAAAACTACCCACCAGACTTAAACTGAGTTTTAACTGAAACTGACTTCACCATTGTAAGATTAATGAAGCAAAATAAGCCAATCAAAACAATTTTTATTCAATTCTGACGAGTTTCAAAATAGGGTTTCACAGCCTGAAACAGGGGTGCTTGAAAATCGTAATTTTCAATTTTTTCAAATTTCACCAGTATCCTCATGACATCAAACTGACATAAATTCCATACTTGATTTTCCGAAAAACTATTTTTTGACATCATTTTAACAAGGTTTAGACTCTTTTAAGAAAAATGTCTTAATGAAGCAAAAAATTTGGTTTGGGTACAACATTAGGCTTCGTCTGGTGACCATGTTAGATACTTACGACATAGGAGAACTGAGATTCTCTGTGTTTTCATAGACCAGTGACTTATCAGTTGGGCGTATGGAGTCAGGACTTTTCCTAATCACCTAAAAAACATTAACTTCCTAATAATCACCTAAAACAAAACTACCTAAGAAATCACCTAGAACACGACATAACATTACAGAATAGGGAAGCACATTATGACATATCGAAAAACATAAAGAAATTATTTACAAAAAGTTACTCCTCCCCCAAAGGGTTGAAGTGTTTGAGATATTTCCGGCTATAAGGAAGCGGGAGAAGCCTTCCATCCTGATGCGAGAGAATGTATGTGTTCTCTCCTACAAATTCATGGATCTGAAAGGGCCCTAACCATAAGGAATCAAACTTGTCATGCATTCCTTCAGGTTCATGTATTTTGTCCCACAAAAGAACTTAATCTCCAACTTTTAAGTCTCTTTGACGAGCCTTCTTGTCAAAAATATTCTTCACTCACTCCTAATGCTGAGTGATTTTATCAACAACCTCTGCCCTTTCCTCTTCAACTTTCATTAGGTACAACATCCGCTTCTGAACAGCGTCTTTGAACTCTTCATCTTCCAATGTAGATTCCAGTTGTAAGGCAGACAACTCCAATGTGATGGGAAAAACTACTTCTATACCATACAAAAGTATAAAAGGCGAGGTGCCAATGGCTCTTTTGGGAGTGATTCTATCAGCCCAAAGAGCGTCATATAATTTTGTGTGCCAAGCCCGCTGATTTGAGTCAACCAACTTACATACAATTGTGACTATGTTCTTGTTTGATGACTCAACCTGTCCATTACCCTAAGGATAATAATCTGATGAGTGTGATAGCATGATGTCATGATATAAACAAAAATTCAAAAGTTTCTCTGACGAGAAACACGTTGCATTATCGGTCATAATTTTACGAGGCACTCTGAAGCATGAAATGATGTTCTCCTTCAGAAAGTTGTAGACAACTTCATAAGTAGCTCATTTGGTAGGAACTACCTACACCCACTTCATGAAATAATCTATTGCTGTCAGGACATAAACATGCCCCTTATTGGAACTTGGGTTGATAGGACTTGCAAAATCTATACCCCATTGCTGAAATGGAGCATCGATGATAATTGGCCTGAGTGGAAGAGATGCCAATCTGACTTTACCAACAAACTATTGACACAGCTGACACTTGTACACCCAATCATTTGCGTTGCAAAACATAGTTGGCCACTAAAATTGTGCTCGCAGGATTTTGAATGCAGTGACCCTCGATGAAAAGTGTCCTTCGCATGCTTGATTATGAAAAGCTTCCAAAAATATTTGTTGTTGGTCCCTTCTGACGCATAATAGGAAAGTTCCCTCAAGGCCACGCTTGTATAGAACACTATTAATAAGCACAAAATTTTGTGCTTTCAACTTCAATGTTCTCTTCTATTGTTTGTCCATGTGACGTGGACATTCTCCATAAGTTGAATAATACCACAAGGGTGTGTACCATTCCTCCGTAGAATCAACAAATAGGACCAAAGGAAGGTCCTCTTTAATTTCTTGCTCAGGTTCAATTCCACCATTGCTCTGATGCTTTTTATCTCCATCTTTCACCAAATATCAACAAAGACCTTGCCTGCAAACGAGCTTAGTTGGCTTGATTTCTAGATCATACTCTTGAACTTTTGCAATCCATTTTCCTCTTTTTGTGCACGTCTCCTATTGAGTCAACACACTTTTAACCGTTGGATCAGTGACAAACATCGTTGTATGTGAATTCAAAAGATAGAACTTGAAATTCTTGACAACTTTGACGACAACATACACATTCTTCTCAATTCAAGAATAGCGCAATTCACTATCCTTGAAACTGGTGCTCATGAAAGCAATTGGAGATTCTCCTTCTTCATTGAGCTTCTAAGTCAAAATATCAGACATTGTGTGTTTCGACGCATAACAATAGAGGATAAAATCCTTCCCAAAGTCAGGTTGAACCAACACTGGTGCATTAGCAATAGCTTCTTTGAAATTAATAAAGGCATGTTTGCCTTCTTCTGTCCATACGAAAGTGGATGTCTTTTTCATCATCATTGATATCTCCTTTGTTAGCTCTAAGAAATCAGGTACAAACCTTCAGATAAAGTTAACTTTACCGAAAAAGGAATGCACTTGTGTTTTATTTGTTGGAAGAGACAGGATTCTAATTGAATCCACCCGGTTTGGGTCAATTCTAGTCCCCTCTTTGGAAACGATGTGGCCAAGCAGCTTGCCTTCCATAACCGCAAAGACGGTCTTCTTTTGATTCAATGATATCTTATGATACCTGCATCTTTTGAACACTTTCACCATATGTGAAAAGTGATCTTCCCGTTTATCTAAAGAAACAGTCAAGTCATTAAGGTAGATGACTATTATCTTGTTCCTGAGATCCCCAAATGCCAAATACATGGCCCTCTGAAATGTTGCACTAGCGTTGATAAGGCCGAAAGGCATCCTTTCATAAGCAAACGTTCCCCACAACGTGGTGAAAGCTATCTTAATTTGGTCCTCCTCTGCCATTGCAATCTGATTGTAACCATAAAAACAATCAAGAACAGATATCATCTCTAATCCGGTGACTGTGTGCAAGGTATGTTCCATGATTGGTAATGGGTAATTGTCCTTCAAGGACGATTGATTCAAGTTCCTGAAATCTGCGCAAATTCTGATTTCACCATTCTTCTTGCACACATGAGCTATGTTGGAAACCCAGATGGAGTGATGAATTGGAAATATTATCTTCGAGTCCACCATCTTCTGAATCTCCGCGTAGATAATATCTTGGATTCGCAGGTTATAATGTCTTTGCTTCTGCTTGGAAGGCTTGACTTCAGAATTCAGAGGAATTGTATGTGACAATTCTATGGGTGTGAAGACCTTCAAGTCTTCGTAAGACTAGGAAAATACATCCTTGTACTGTTTGAACAAGGCGGTAAGCTTCTCAACTTCTTCTGGAGTACAAAATTTGCCTAGATTAACAAGTTGAGGCTTGTCCTCAATGTTGATGTTTACTTGATAATGCTTTGCAGAAGTATTAACACCTAACATTCTTTGATCTTGAATGTATCGGTCATGCCGGTCAAAAATATCTTCTAAAGATACAAAACCCTTGGGAATTTGATTTCCTTTCAGTTGTATGATCCTAGATTTTGTAGCTTCAGAGTCTTTTGTAATTGACTCTCTTAAAGGAGTAGAACTTCTGTCAAAGAAAAATTCTTTATAGTTATCTCCCATGACGAGAAATTCTTCAATATCATCATCGTCATCGAAGACTTGCCAGTTATCTGAGTTATCTAGTATAACTGGCATGTAGATTAGTTCAATAGCAAAAGAATTCTGATGAAAATTAGAATGTGGCATGAAAACAACAGCTGACATTGCAAGGGCATCAACTTTGCTATTGTTTGTTCTTGGAATGTATTTGATGTTAAATGCATCGAACCATTCGATAGCATTCCACACCCTCTTCCTGTAGAATTGAAGGTGATTCTTTCTAACATGAAACTGCTCCCTAACTTGTTTAACAATTAGCTTTGCATCTCCTTCAACTTTAAGCAGTTTGATCCCCATATCCTTCACGTTCTTGAGACCTAATAGAAGCACCTTGTATTCCGCAGTGTTATTGGTGCATTCAAATTGCAACCTATATACGAATGGATATAGACAACCTTCAGGAGAAATAATCACTACTCCTGCTCCTGAGCCTGATGTTGAGCATCTGTCATTGAACTGCATCGTCCACATCTTTGATTCTTCATATGATGTAGCCGTGGAAAGTGAAAATTTCTGACAATCTTCAATTACTTCAGACACCATAGCATATGTACCCAGACCCGTGTCTTGATACAACACCTGTGCCTTAGGGTCTTGGGACTTCACCACCGTAAACCTTTCCTTTGCCTCAGGTTCCAGCTTGAAAGTGCCCTTCTTCAATGGAATTGTCGTGTATGACCAATCCAATTGAATCTCGCCTCCAAGGTCCTTGCAGAAGCTCCTGCTGAGTAACATTTTGTAACTGGTAGGAATGTCTGCTACCAAGATAGTCATCATAATTTTCTTCTCAGGACAAGACGCTAGCCTGACTTGTGCATCTTTCAATTGACTGACCAACAACACCAGTTTTGACTCAAGTGAGTAACACTTTTCCTGAGTTTTGGTGCACAATAGTCCCAACGCGTTCATGATCTGTAGGGGCATAATGTTGTCTGAAGCTCCACTATCTATGATACAATTATTGAGTTTAAAACTTCCTATATACAAAGATATATAGAATGGTTTTGGATTTTCTTCTGCTAGCACGAATGACTCTAGTAGTGTAGGCTGGATTGCAACCTTCTTCTTTACAACCTTCAGGATTCTTTCCAACTGCTCTGGATGATCCTTAGATACTCCAGTTGTGATATTTGTACCTTCGTCTTCATCATAGAAGACACAATGTCAAAATTTTCTGAAGATGATTCTTGAGCAACCGACATGGTGTTTTCTTGTGAAGATTTGGGATTGGAAGTGGAAGGCACATCCTTTCCCTTTTCATTTGTATTCCGCTTTTCCTCTTCTTCTTTATGTGCTTTGAAGTGTTGCGCACTTGTAAACACAGGCGATGAGATGTTCTCATGATTAACCACAAGAGAAAATTGGCGGTATTCTTCTTCTTCTTCATTAACAGGTTCTCTGTCAAAGTACCCCGTTGCGGAGTCGCCATCAAAGTTGTCCGCTTGTGGTGAGACAACATTTGTAGTTGGTGAAGGTACAAAACCTGAACTTGGACTAATAGTATCAACAAATCCCATGAGTTGATTCATTCTTTGATTTTCCAAACATGTGGCCCCAGTATGCTCACTAGAATCATGGAAAGTGCAATAAACTTAACCTTCGCAGCCTCATTCGTTTGTCTTGGTTCTCCTTATGGAAACCTTGGCTTGTAGTTATTGAATGGCTGGAAGTTATTCCTCTTTGGATGGTATGGTTATTGAGGTTGATATGGTGGTGGTGCAGGCATGGCTTGTTGCCCTTGAGTAGGTGACTACCTCTTGAGAATGGTCACCTCATTGGCTACCTTCTGTAGTAGTCGATCAACAAACGCTTGAACAAGCGGTTTGATTGAATCATTCTTCATCTTTCCCGTCGTAATCATGTTATCTTCAAGCTTGATAGCTTCTTCTTGTACGAGCTATAGATTATCTTCATGACTTGTCTTCAAGAAAAAGGCTATTTGTGACGGTAGTGCATTGATGAAGTTGCTCATCAAAATATCATTAGATGGTTTGAGAGTATGGAAAGACGTGTGACAAGGTGATTAAACCTTGCTACGAACTCCCTCATCGATTAATGTGCCTCTATCTTTGAGTTTCAAAGTTGTGCAAATAATTGATCCCTGTCCTCGGCGGGCTTGAATTGCTCCAAGAATTTCTCACTCATGTCTGCCCAACTTGTAATAATGCCTGGCTCAAGATGATTGAACCAGTTTGCAGTGTTATTCTCCAAGGTCTCTACAAAGAGACAGGCGATGATGTCTTCATGTGAAACATGCAAAACGGAAAAAGCCGCCAGGAATGTTGAGATGTGTTCATCAGGGTGTCTAGACCCATCACCGTGTAATCAAGGAAAATTCTTTCGCGATCCCTTGGGCACTTCATGATGTGTTTCCAAGGCCAACGGTCCAATATTGTCGCCCCATGGTAATGGAGTTGGACGTCTTATGTTCCTTTCATTTCGACTGTTGCTATTCTCGTTGTTGTTGTCGACCATTGCTTCAACTGGGACTGGAGATTTTTTTCAAATTCTTCAAGGAAATGTTCAGGAACCTCTTGAAAAGTCGACACTTCTTGAATAGGAGGATTGTTTCTCCTTCTTGTATATACTCGGTACGCTAGGATGCTCAATTCCATGCAGGTGGTGGAAAAATAGGTCTACCGGCTGCAAGATCCACTCTTTCTTCTTCTTTGTCTAGAGTAGTAGTTGTGTTTCTCCACTGATTAGTTGATGTATGATTTTCAAAAATAAAACTGAGTAGGCTATTGATGATATACGATTGCTCTGCTCCAATGAAAACAAAATTTGGCTGTATGATGGCTGGAGTAAGTCCTAGTTGTTGAACTGGAGCAATAGGATGCCAAATGGTCATTCCCATGACATAAAGCGTAAGCTTTCTTGAAGTTTTCTTGCCTTGTTCCCCACGGTGGGCGCCATAAAACTGTTGGCGTAACAACTAACACCTCTGGAGTGCAAGTTGGTACAGACAACTATGCACTATGCATAATGAGTGCTCTTCAAATTAGGATGGGAAGCTCCCTCATATGCTGAAATGCATGAAAAAGTAAAGTAATCTAACTCCTATCTTTTTTGTCTCAGCTGGAAGAGGCACAAGGTTAAGAAAACCAAGAACGTTGCAGCTAAGAATTTTCTGGTTTCGCAGATCTCTAACTACAACTAAACTAAAGCTTTAATCTATCCAATCTCCTCAAGAAAACAGAGCAGGAATGTTCTTATACGATAAACTTCAGGTACAAATTCACAATGTGAAGGCAAGGTGGCACAACTATTTCCTTAGTTGGGAAGAAGTTTACTAGAAACAGAAAAAAATACGATAAATTGAGTACAACTTTACAACATGAAGGTAAGGTGGCATAACAATTTTCTTGACTGAATAGGTTTATTGACACACACATCAAATGATAAGATTTAGGTACAGATTTACAACATGAGGGCAAGGTGGCTCGGCAATTTGCTCATCTGAATAGGCTTATTAAAAACAAAACATAGAATAGCCAACTAGGAAAGAAAATTGCATAGGCGAAATACGCATACAATAAACGATCAACTAGCCACTATATTTAACTAAGATAAACAAGTACCATATCAATAACATGAAGGCAAGATGGCACAACAATTCATCATCATAGTAAAAGCTCGTGAACAGATACAGAACAACAATATTATAGGCAAGGTAGGCACAACATATATTACTATCTCGTGCAAAAGTTAATTACAAATGAGCAGAGAGCTCTTATTTATGACATCAAAGGTGTAGGGAACCCTAAAATCACCTTGAGTCAACTACATTCTTGCAAGAATAAAATATTTTATTTCTAAACCCTAATAAAGGAAACTATATAGTTAACTGGAAAGCTACCATTAGTTAACCGAAACAGAATTCAACATAATTGGACATGTGTAACATGCAAGTCTTTATTGAAATAAAAATAACTGATAACTAACATCAATTAACTACTCCTAACTGAAAGTCTAAACTCCTGTAAAGATAATTCCAAGGAAGAGATGTGCATGCATAAAATCAACATTAAGAACTCAAGACTGAATGTCGAGTTAACTATTGCTCTTGACTCTATCCTCGAAAATAACTCTAGTTCCCAACTGGCAAATCACTCTAGATTGTCACGGTCTAACATCTCATCCAAGAACTGATCGATTGCCTCATTCTCAGGTACTTTGACGTTGTCCACAACGATAATCTGCCTGCTCAATTCTCTGTCACCATCTTTGATCGTTCCCATGCATATTCTCACTTCTTCAGTTGCCCTTTTGAAACTAGATGTCATCACTGAGATGTGATCCAACTTAGATACCACAGGATCTCCCTCAAGATTATCATGAACCAGCTCTTCAAACTCAGCTTGTACTACATCAAGCTCAAAAAACATGCCATCCTCAAGATGATAACGACACGCAATTTGAGTGACAAAGCTGCTGACGAGTTTGAGAGCTCCAGTGACACTCTCCTTGAGTGTATTCAACCTAGTAGAGATCCTCTCACATGTCTCCATCCTGAAAAGGTGTTGCTTTGTCCAAGCAAAGATCTTCTTTTTCTCTTCTTATGTCTCCAGAGTATCATATGCAACTGCCAACTAGGATATGAGAACACGATCCTTCACCATTCCTTCTGCACGATAATCTCGAGTTGTTGGATCGCTTGACGAAGTCCATGCACATCACTCCTCAACTAATATAGCTCTGCGAGAAGATGTTGACCTGTAAGAATGAATTTTTCAACCCAGTGTTCTAGAAGTTTACCATGATTGACTAAGTGATCCAACTTTTGTTGTTCTGCAGGTGTGCTTTGTGGAAGAACAGGTGCTCTACTCAGATTTCCATGAACAAGATCAGAGATATACTGTCAAAGTTGCCCGATTTTAGCCTTAAGAAGTGCTTTATCTTCTTTGTCCCTCATGATGCGCTCTTCAAGATTATTTGTGACAATCTTGAGAAGGATCACATCTGTTTCTCTATTGCTCTTGCCAAGATTCGCTTTCACGAAGGTGAAATCACCAACCTCAATTTCATCCAGGCTCTTACCCTCTAGTGGCGTAGCAACCTCTATGACGATCTCTGATTCTGGAGTCTTCTCAATGTGCACCTGCTTCTTAATTTTCTTGTTCGACCTCCCCTGATAAGGATCTCCAAACTCAGACAAATCAAGGTGATATGAAGGTTCTCACCTCTGTCTTCCCAAAGATCTCTCGAGCCAACATGGATGAGCAATATTATCAGCTCAAGGTGAGACTGTTGCTGATGTATCAACCTGTGCTGAATAAACTGTCTCTGATGCTACTCAAACTGGTGGTTCTAGCTCTGAGTCTATATCAATAGGATGCGAATGTGGTGAACATGGCGAACTAGGAGGTGAAAGATGTGGCTCAGCCTGTATGACTGTCTCTACTAGAACTTTAGGCGCCCTTTCTACCTATTTCAGCTTTCGTTTTCCAGTACTCCTCCCCTTTGTGTTTCCGCTAAGTCTAACCACTTCAGGCGGCTTCAAAATAACCTTAACCCGAGGCCTTGACCTCGAGATAGAAGGTAATGAAGAAAACCATAATAGTGGCTCTGAGACTGGCATTGTCTTGCGCTTTCTCCAAGAACTGCTTGTTGGTCTTGATAACTAATTTAGACACGTCCTCAATGGAAGTACTCTCCCTGGCGTACCAATCTGGCAAGCGAAGTGGCTAGCGAGCAACTTGATCTTTGACATATGAATTAAGTAGAACTTCTCTGTCATCATCTGACAGACCCTCAACATCCTCTGATAGGTAATCAACAATCTGAGCAATAGTAAGTTTGTAGTAAATGGCTTCGACGGACTTCAAATTCATCCTCGTAATTAGCCCAAAAATCCTCAAGTGCTAGCTTGTGTGCAATCCCTCGCTCCAACCTGGCTGCATAATGACCCAAAGGATCATAAGAACGCCTCTCAATATGGTACTTGAGGTTGAATTTATCAGGCTCGGTCGTCAAAAACTTGGAATTAGCCGCAGTCCTGCATGTGAAAATACCCCATCTGAAAGGAAAGGAAACTACTGACTTATGGCAACTGCGAAGAAAAGAGTGAAGATGTTGAGCTTGTATGAGAAACTCCATGAAAAGGACTTTATCTGATGGGTACCTTGGTAACATTAGAGGCTCTCTAACGTAACCATAGACTCGGATATATGTGAAAGTAGGGAATTGAATGAACCAATCCACCCAACTCTCCATCGCTGATTTTTCCTCTGGCGAAATCTAGATGTGCATTTTGTTGTCGAGATCCTTGACTGTCTTCATAAAAAAGTGATCATTCACCGCCCTAAAATCCTGTTCAGCTTTAGAAAACTCCACCTGAGAGTAATACTTGTGAATATGCTAAACACCAAGAGTCTTGTTAGTCTTCAGGTGTCCAAAACTACCTTGAGATGCAACCAAATAGACCAAGACACCATGTGAAACTCATGGATTTTGAGGAATCCAATAATCTGCTAGTGAAGGCACTCGCTGATCAACATGGCCTAGTCAAAGTGCTTTGTACCATCTAGGATCCTAGAAATGATGTAAAACATCCATGGTCAGAATATATTTTCCCACTCCTGACCCGCAATCCGATTGAGTAGAGTTATCAAAACAACAACTTCATCCTTGAACTCGCTGCAACCAACTTTTTTAGGCATGTTAGTCTTCTGTATTTTGAACCATCTCTGAGCAACTTTCCTCTATGAACGCTCTTGGTCTTCATACCATATCTTATCACAAGCCTCAATGACTACAGTGAAATTGTCTGAACGAGGAGGAATAGCAAAGCACTTTTCCAGGTCCTTCAACTTAAGGCTGCAGATTACTCTCCCATCAACTGATTTGATTTGTCGTGTAGACGAGTCGTAATGCTTGATGCAAGCAAGAAAAAACTTGAGATCAAAAGTTGTGATAGGAATAGACGATGCTACCAGCAACCCAGAATGCTCAAGATTCTTCAAAACATTGCTACTAACGCCTCCAAAGTGCTCAAATTCACCATTGGATACACAACCCAAGTCTATGTCTGAAGTTTTCAAAAAGTCATGCATCAAGACCGATTTGGTTTTATAATCTATGGGATTGAACTGCATTTTGAAAATGAGGACTTTTGATTGTAAAGTCGGGTATGTTCAAACAACTTTCCAAAAAGGCAAAAAAAGCTCTGGACAAGGCTAAAAATAACTTGTTGCGGGAAATTTTTTTAGAATTTTCTTGAAACGTGGGTTTTGTGCAGAATTGAATTCTAAGCAAATCCAGATCAACAAAAATTTGAAAAAGTGAGTTTTAGCTAGGCATGCAGAGGTTTTTCAGTCAAGAAAAGTAGGGGTTCTAGAGCTCAATTAGGGCAATTTTTCTTGAGAAAATCTGGAACATGGGTTTTGTAGGCAATGGAATTCTAAGGCAACCCAGATAACTCGATTTTGAAAAAGATGTGTTTTTGACCCACATGCAAAGGAATTCTTGGAAAAAAGCACAAAGCTTTAGACTAAAAGCTACGGGGCAATTTTCTCAAAAAAAACTAAGACATGGGGTTTGCTACTGTCGCTAAAGTATGTGAACCCAGATGATCTGATTCTGAATATTCTGTCATTTTCTTTAACATGCGAAGAATACCTAAGAGAGAATAGAAGAAATTAGAAAAAAGATAGAAGTTTGTTTTTGTTTATTTTGCTTCTGTAGAAAATCGCCTATGCTTGACTGAGATTCGATGATATTTGCATGCACTGAAAAATTGAACTCTGGAAAATTAATCTTCTGAACAATCTGGACTCGACACTGAAAAATTGAACTCAAAGCACCTTTGAATCTTCAACTGGTTAAGAAATTCGCCTTTCTCTGAACTTGGTATGAGAATAATGGCGACTTTAATGACTTAAATAAATAAATTCAAGCATAAAATCATCCATCTTCATGCAATTAGGCGCCACCTTTATAAATATTCAATTTAATTATGATTTGGCCTCAAAACAATTTGACCTCATCTGATTGGGACTTGAAAAAAAGGTATCTGAATGTTAAATAATTACCCTAAAAAGGGTGTCACCTTTAATTAATTCAGTTAACTCAGGATGCAAATCAGTTAACTAAACATGCATGCATAAAACCGTCCTTTTTTTGTAATTAAAATAATCCCCTTAAAGTCGAATTATTTAAATCCACCTTTCATGGGTGCCTAGTCATCTTCAGTTCAAAAAGTCAACCTTTGACTTAAGGCGTCTTTTTCCAGACTTAACCATTTTAATGAAATTTTGGATTTACAACCCTCACCGAAGCCTTCGTTCAATCACTGATTCTGATTGACTGACATCACCAATCAACTAGCTGACAGTTGTGTTGAATAGTAGGATCAAATCTAATAAAAACACTCCTTGAGATTGCAATCCATAAAACTGAAGACTGAGGCTTGAAAAATCAAAGCACCCTTAGCAAAAGTTGCACTTTTGACCCCAGAGAGTCAAATTTTAATCATTTTCAAAACTTACGAAGGTAAACTTGACCTCCTCGCATCTCATGTTTGGCAAAACTTTAGGGCTGAATAACTGGCTCACTGTGAAGCTAGCTCCATTCTGCACAACTTCAAGAGAACACTTCATCAAATTTCATCATCTGATGTCTCAAAATCAAGGCCCCCCTAGCCTCCAGGGGTGCTTGTTCTAGAGAGCCATTTTGCCAACTGGCTAAAAATCTACTTAATCTCCAGCTATAGGCTGCCAACTCATCTTCTGATTTGATGGAGATATGCAACGGAAAGTTGGATGTAACACGGACAAGATGAACACCTGAGATCACCAAAAAGACATTCAAGGCTCCAAAACCTTGGGAGCCCCTGGCTAACAGGGGCACTTTTGCTTGTTCCCGTCATTCTGACCAAGATTTAACCTCGTGTTTGACCTTTGACCTCAGTAGTTCAACAACTCAAAATGACCTACTGACAAGTGCGTTGTGAAGCTTGATCAAATGTGAGACAAACATCCCAGGTGTCATTTGGTCAGAATCCTTCATCTGATCCCTCAAAAATATGGGCGCCTATTGCAAAAGTTGTGCTTTTCCTTTTAGAGTTAGTCATTTTTCATTCCCCTCGTTTCTCGTTGAAACTCCACAAAGGATGAGCCCCTTGAGATGAGGAAGCAAGAGGAACGTGAAGATGTGCATGAACAAGAGAAGAGATATGATTCAAAAATTTCTATTGGTATACCTAGCTTTCATCTTGAGACTCATGAGTTACTTCTAGTTGAGAGCCCATTAAAGGCTCAAGTCCTAATGTTGGGTGGAATTGTTGAGCACACGCTTAGTGGATCAGCCACTAATGTTATGACTACACATGTGGATGGAAACATGGGTGAAGTAGATTTCTATTGGTTTATGAGCATTCATGACATGCTCAATGGGATGTAATTCTCTCATGTTGTTGACTCATTGGGGGGTTATGTAGTTGCTCCACTTCTAAGATTTGTGCCAATTAATGGGCATACTTGGGAGATGGAATCAAACTATGGCACAAGCACTTGGAGTTTGTCTAATGAGGACATTCAAAGCCTTTTGACCAAGTGTCCAGATGAGAGATCATTAATTGTGTTGTACCCAAACCATTTTTTTTTGTTTCATTAAGGCATTTTGCTTAAAAGAGTCTAAACCTTGTTAAAATGATGTCAAAACACAATTTTTGGGAAAATCACATATGGAATTTGTGTCATTTTGATGTCAAGAGGATACTGGTGAAATTTGAAAAAATTAAAAATTAGGGTTCTCAAGCACCCCTATTTCATGCTGTGAAACCCTAAATTTTGAAACTCGTCAAAATTGACTAAAAATTGTTTTGATTGGCTTATTTTGATTCACGATTACAATGGTGAAGTCAGTTTCAGTTAAAACTCAATTTAAGTCTGGTGGGTAGTTTTCGCTTTTTTCAAATGGAAAGCTAGGAATTCTGAGTTGTCAATGGCAGATGGCCAAAGACCAGGTGTTGAAATCTAAGCCTAAAACACTCAAATGAAGAAATTGTGGCAAGATAAGTACAAAATAATGCTTTGTCTCGGAGGAGATTTTTCGTTGGGATGAAAATCATCAATTTTTTTCTCTAGAGCACCAGAGCCCCTGGAGGCCAAGGGCACCCTAGATTTTAGAGGTCCAGATTTCAATTTTGAGGTTTGTCACTTCCAAGAAGACTTGTCAGGGATACTATTGGCTTCCTCATCTCAAGGGGCTCATCCTTTGTATGCTCAACTTCTACACATTCTTCCCTTGGGAGAATTAGAGATCTAAAGTGTGACTCTCTCTACTTCTTTGCTTGATCTAGCGAGTTACAAAGTTCCTTGACCTCTTGCAAGCGTTGTTTTGCTTGGATAGCGAACATCTTTGCCTTCTTAGCTCTTTGTAACCACCCATCACATAAAACTTGTGTCTTGTTCATATCTTCTAAGGTCTGATATACATAATCAGAATGTTTGTGGCATGAATCCACAACACATAATTCATCTTTAACACCCAAATATTGAGTATCAACATTAGAAGACTCCACAAAACCATCATTCTCACATGAAATGGCTACTATCTCATGATGATGCAAGGAAATATGACTGTTGTTACAAAACTCATCTTGTTGCTTATTACAACATCTTTCCCATGACTAAATTTTGCACCTGTAATGACCCCTTTTTGGGATTCCCCTTGAATTTTCCCATAATCAAATAACATTGTTGATATCTCTAATTTGATTGATATATCAGAGTTGCAAATTGCTCTATTTTCCGATAGATGTCCCTAGAACTTGAATTCCCCTATTCGATCTCCTAATATTCAATGGATATAGCTTAAAGGAAATAAGTAGATTAGATCAAATGAATAGTTACTGATAAAGATTAATAACTGCTGTGAGCATCATTATTGCATATATATATATATATAGTTGATAACAACTTATGTCTATTTATATATATTTATACATATATATGTAGATGTAATTATATTAATCTTACTTCCCTTATTATTATTTGTCTTCATACTGGACGTTCTTCTTTTTCATCCCCAGACTCTCCTCATGCTTGCAAATGAAGATCGACAGATGTTGATCTTCTATATTTTCTTCACACTGGATAAGTTCTTCCTTAAGACGGAATCCAAGTACTTGCAATTGTTGAGCAAGAGGTATCAACCCTGTTGGCTGCTTCTGTAGAGACTCACGATTTGCGTAAAGAATGGGTTTCGCCAAAGACAATGCTGACAGTGATTGGCAACTCTCTTCTCAGACTTCTGCAGGTGTATGTAAGGTGACGATAGAATCCAAGCATATATGTGACTGCAAGAGTCTCCAAGTGTGACACGAAAGTCACCTTCCCCAATTAAGTTTCTAATACCATTGACGGCTTCAGTCAACAATGCTACACATTTGTCCCAGATTAAATAATAATAATATGGTCATCTTGACTATGTCGTCCCAGTTAGCCCCATGAGTATACTAGCCAACAGAAGCATAGGTTACGGATCCTCTAAAATCTACGATTGATTTCAATGTAGAAACGATGGTGGTAAAAGTGTCGATATCAGTTCTAGTCGACAACAAGGATGTCCGCTTGTCTCACCCCTCACTCTCAAGACCCGATAGCTCTTTAATATTAATGTGTCTTCCCTAGATATAATGTCTTCTTGCAAATGACATGCGGTGGTTATAAAATACTATGCACGACTTCAATGCAATATCTTCTACGTTAGTCTATATTTGGTGAAAACGACAACTCCTATGTTGGTTTCTTGTCAATCTACATACAAACGTCTTTATATTTCTCGTCACTTATCATTTAACATTAGTTCCCTCTTATTATTCTTTATTATTTCTCTATGGTAAAATCAGATGCTACAATGACTTCTTTCGTTTAATATATGTTTCTCTCCCTGACCTGATGCCCTTCGAACTTGGCATCAATCTTCCCTTTATGGCTGATCAAAAGACTCGGTAGGAGGCATGTCTCTTAAGAAAACACAACCCTCACTTTAAGAACGGTTCTTTAGTTATAACATTGTTTCTTTTATGATGATATTTGTATTTGATTATTTTAGATTTTCTTATCAATATTGTTCTATCCATTATATTTATACTTGCAATGACAATATTATTTTTATGTTTATATTTTATATTAATTATCCCTTAATATCAACTATATCATAATGATATTAGTGACATTTTTCATAATTATAATATTGTCTTGGACAATTATAATTATGTAATGTCAAATGATTAACTATTTTAATTATGTTTCTAAATGTCACGATCTCGGGGACATGACAACACCTTTAAATGAAGTTTTTTCCTTAAACATCCTCCTAATATACTTTATCAAACCAATCTTTCCGAGATTCAAGGTAACAACATAGTTTAGATATTTATTAAAAGAGTATTGTGTTTTAAAATCATCTAGCATGCTCTAGTAGTCCTCCAAGAGTTGATTGACTTCTCGTTCAGAACCTTCCCTGTATTGTTCTATCCTTTATACTGGTAAAATTATGTACATTAATGTTTCTTTCCCGTCGCAAACAGAGGGTCTAATTTTTTTGGATGTTGTATAAAGTCCTGAAGGACCTCCATCAATTATGCCACGAGTTCTTGCGTATATTTCATTTTTACCAAACCACCACTCAACTGCAACTGAGATTAGGCATATAAGCTCTAAATATATCTAATTCACCCAACAAGATGGTAGGAAAACCGCTCTAATACCACTGAAATATCCCACCCCTAATAGGATATTTACTTTTTTTATTTTGCATGTCTGTTTTTGTTTCTATTATGGTTTTATGATATATTTGCAATGTTTGATACAACAATATAATGCAGCAAAATAGAAGATGTTGCAATAATAATTTTCAACTCAAAAATTGAACATTATATAGGGAACACAGCTGAAGATTCCAGATTTTTATATCAGCTTAGATACTCAATATTTTCACAAAATATTGACAACCCAGTTCATAAAATATCCCCTATTATCTTAAACAACAATACCCATAAAATTTGGGCGTTACAAATCATGAACTCACAGGTAAGATATGCTTTGAAACCCTCTTAAATGGATGTCAAAATGAAGTATAAAATTTGCAACAATGTAACAGCAACAACAATGATAATAAATTCTAGCAGCAATCACTATCACCAATCCCCACGTCAAGTGCAAAGCTGCATACAATTAAATTGCCAAAACCCTTACCTAGCAACCTCCTGTTTATTGAAGTTCTCTTGTAGTTCTCTCTGCTCTAAAAATAATGATCAATATATTTGCATTATTCTGATATTTCATTCAAACCCTCAAATATGAAACTTTTATGTAACTCTTTGAAGCACAAGCACAACCTCTAAGTGAAGTTGTTTGTAAGTTGTTCTTCATAAGGGGCTACGTCCTCAAAAAGCTTGAGAGTTTTTGGACTCTCCAGTCTTCAACAAAACCCTTAGCAAAATTCTTCTTCTTCAACAATCAATGAATGAATGAAATGATTTCCAAAATGCCCTTTTATATTTCACCTCAAATTCACTTTAAATTCATTTCATTCAATTTACTTTCATTTCCCTTTTAATTATGATGCACAACTTAATAATATAAAATATACTTTAAATCACTTAAATCCCTTTTTAATAAAGTCCTTATGTCTCCCTTTTAATATAATAAATTAATAAAACATCATTAAATAGATCATTTATTAATTTTCATTTAACCCTTATATCACCTTTAATAATAAAATACCCTTTAAATAATCACTTTATTAAAATATTATAAAGTGACTTAAAAATTAATCATTTTACTTTACTAAATTAAAATATTAAAGTAAACACTTTAATATTTCATCTTTCATGTTGAGACCATCACCCGATCACTCCAATTGAAACTGATGCTGCAACTGATCTTGGGGTGATGTCTGCACAAAGCGAGCCAACTCCCAGTCTCATCCTAAAAAGTAGAGATTCCCCTAAAAAATAGGAAACTATCTCTGATCATCTAAAATGGCTCATAAAGCCCCCTGCCAGGCTCCACAAGCTCCAGGTGGTCACAGGTGAACTGTCAGCCCCTTCCTAAAAAATAGAAGATTGGCTCCAAGCTCCTGAAATGCCATGCAAACTTGCCGAAAGGTCACAAGACTCTCGAAAGAGCTCCCTATCCACCATGTTAGCCTACGGGAACCCAACTGATAGGCTAACCGCCATGACTGACCACTACCTAAGAAAAGGGGACATTACACATTACCAACTGCCAATTTGCTTCATAAGATCTCAATGCAAAATCTAAGAAGCATGCATGTAGATAATATCAAAATAAAACCTTACAATATACCTTTGTGATTGGCATATCACAAAATAAGTGTCATACCCCATTGAATATCAGTAACTTTGGCAATATCATCTTGGAACCATGAATTGGAAATTTAATCCCAGGAAATGTACCCACTGAATAGGTGGTTTTCATTGGATATTACAACCAAGATTCCAACTAAAAATAATCACATAACTGCAAACCTTGATTACAGACATCATGGTACACGTTAAGTTTTTATTGGACAAAGTCCACAAGACAATAAAAATAAAATATTATTAGAAATGTTTATCTACTTGGTATTGCATTTTAGTTATGCCCAATATTAAATGAAGCAGGGCATTAGAAATGCAACAAATAATCATTGGTTTGAACATTATAGTGCCTAAAATACATTCATCAGCAGATATCAAGTATTTCAGTGATCATATAGACGAATATGATATTTCACTGTGAACCATTTCAACCAGAAATCAAACAAAAAAAATTTGCTGCATCTAAATCATAGAACAAATTTATGTAGTTAACATTTGCGGTACAACTGGCCTTCATATCCCTTCCTTAATTGCTTGATCACAGTTCCGGTTGCATGTCAAAGTTCATAATCACTGTAACCTGCAATCTTCATTCATTTCCTTCATTTGGTATGTCTAATTGTGTCGTCTCAACGACAGGTGGGAAGGCATCTACTTTATAACGCAAGATCTGACCCAAAAGAAATACAGGTCAATATTAATATCAATGTCTAAGAATTCTGTATGAAATGTCAACAAGGGTAGTGAAAAAGACAAGTTCACCTTCTTATAGAAGGTCGAATATGAATTATCCCAAACAAGCCTATAGGTGCCAGCTTTTGGGGTGCAAAAATTTCCCTGCAAAGAGAAAAAATTATATAACTCATAATTTTATATTTATTTCGATTTGAAGATGTTTGAAGGGGTGTGCATTTTTTTTTCATAAATAATCAAAATTCTCATAAGTGCATGAAATTGGTCATAACAAACATGCCTGATCTGATTCACATCGTTTATAAGGAAACATTGCCTGCAGAAAACAGAAAAAAAGAGTCTTAACTAGATACAATGAGATAAATACATTCTAAATTAGTTTGAACGTGCACTTTCAAACTCCTCACAAGAAACAATTGCTTTGCTCTACATAAAATCAACACACAAAACAAAGTAACAACTTGTCATCAAAAAACCGTTCCTTTAAATGATGCTATAAATATGCACTAAAAACAAAACATATGTTTATATGCAAGTGCCACCATGCATGCTCTTTTTCTTCCACACATGATTATGGTACATTTTGAAATACTAATAAAAATTCCAGAAATTGATACAAAAATCTTAATACCACTACAATATAGATTTCCAAGGTATATGAATCTTAGATATATGAAAAACAGTATAGAGGTAATCAAGAATCTGGAAAACAATGCAGATAGAACGAACTTACAGTGCTTTCCCCTGACTGGCCCATAAACTCCACACAAAATCCTACATCCTGAAAGCAAACACATGATGGTTATTAAATGTTTACTTCTCTCTAATTTCATTCATTGCACAGGCTTCATAAACTCTTTCCCGCCCTTTTGATCACTAGTATATCTTTTACAAGTACAGAACCTTGGAAACACTCAAAATAATATAATATCATATAACATTTAAAGTTACAGGAGACAGCAAAGTAATCCAAGATCAGAGCTTTGGGAAAGAATGTTGAATTAACTTGGTTCCCTTTACAGACATTATAGCCTACATATGAGCTGTAAAGACATCAAGAAAAAAATATATTAAAATTCTCTTTTCTGTAGCATATACATGAAAAGAAATGGTAATCTTATAACATGGGGCAATTACAGGAAGTCTTCAAGCATAAGGCAAGAATGATAGGTAATAAGATTATATAAATTTTGTATACCCTGCAAATTCAATTCTATATTTAAGCTAAAAGACAAAACGTCTAAAACACACCAGAAGAAAATGTACAGTACAAGCAGCAAGATTACAGAACTAAGAAGCTTAAATATCCAGTAAATTCTAGCATATAGATGATTCTCAGGCTTACGGATGAAAGGACTAAAACACACTAAGGACAATGACACTATTTTATTCATTGCCTTGGTGAACCTTGCATTGAAATCAGGCACAGACTTATTTGACCCTTTGGTAATATTAGTGAACTCATTTATGATGAACCTTGGGTCAGTCTTATCACCATACTATTCTCTAAATATCCTTTGAAACTCATCCCATGAGTCAATGCTTGCTAAAGAAAGTGCTCTATTCAAATCCCTTGCTTCATCATTTAGAGACTACACAAATAATTTCATGAGGACATCTTCATCCTCAATGTCAAAGTCCTCAGATTTACGAATTGTTTACTTCATTGGGTGTATTTCAACGTACTACAGAAGTAAACTATATTATGTATAGAACATTGAACAGAACAACATATCCGAAAGCATAAGATGCTTGAACATGGAATGCTTCTATTCATTTCCAGAATCAACATGTACAATCATATGGATGTCATAGTATCATCAATCATAATGTCTTCCCGACTACAATGACTCAGTACATATAACGCTCGACGGTGGTTGAGCAACCAACCGTCGTGACGTTTCATAACAATTCCTTGGCCACTAATCGAGACTTAATTACGCGAGTACACGACATTTATTACATTAATTATGCACACTACAATTATAGTTTTATTGAATCATAAACAATTGGCCGACTACAACCGACTACGTTACGACCGACTACAACTAAAGACAATGACAGCTTACGTCATCACCCCACAAAAGAAGTCGTCTTCTAGACGACATGACAAACCAAAAATGGAATGATACTGCACATAATGCTAATGAGAGGAAGAGGGGAGCGAAGACGTCCCTGGATGGACTGATGACATCGAGGTAGTCACCGAAGAGTGCTACTCTCTCAATCGCCTCACTTCCTCTGTGCGCACACGGAGCTGACGATCAGCGAGAATCTCCCGTTCCTTGGCGGCTTTAACCATGCAAGCCGCCTCCATCAATTGACTTTTGGCCTTGTCCGCCTTGGTGCTCCTTGTCACCAACTGTTCTTCCAACTCCTTTACTCTTTGTTCCCACACTTGCTCTCTTTGCTACACCTCTTCCTCCAAAGTGGTCACCTTGGCCTCCAAGGCCACTACTCGGGCTTCCTTGGCACTAGCTAGCCAGTTCGGAATAATTTTCGCCGACTCTTCCTTTATCTATGCCACTCCTGGCGGTGCAACAAGGGAAACTGGCGATTTGGCCATTGTGGTGACCTGCTCCTGCGTTGTAATCATTCCCCATGTAGTTATTGGCCTAGTGGTTGGTGGTAATGCTGGCGGTCTCAACACTGGCATGTCTAGCGTGTCTGGCAATGTGGCTTGCGCCGAGGTAACTGGCAATGCCAGTCTTGGCAATGTATCCCTTGAAGCTGCCAAATATGGCGACGTACCCCCTAAAACTACTAGATCTAGCAGCATATCCCTTGAAACTACCAGACTTGGCAGCGTATCCCCTGAAACTGCCAAACCTGGTGACGTATCCCCTAAAATTGCCAGACTTGGCAGTGCATCTCCTGGTGGTGTTGTTGAAACTGCCAACCCTGGCAATGCATCTCCCAAAATTGTCGAACCTAGTGGTGGTAGTGTGGCTGAAACTGAAACTGCCAACCCTGGCAGTGCATTTCCTGAAACTGTCAAACCTGGCAGTGTACTTCCTGCAACTGCAACTACCAACCCTGGCGATGTAGTTCCTCCAACTGCAACTGCCAACCCTGGCGGTGTGGCAGCTGGTGGTGCCAAGTCTAGCAGTGTGCAATTGGCGGTGCCAAGTCTGGTGGTGTGGCAACTAGTAGTGTCGAGTCTCGTACCAACGGCGCCCAACCTAGCAATGCGCCTGGCACAAAAGCTGCTACTCTCAATGTCCGCCCGATGCTAATTGGCGATGTCGACAGGGTAAATGTCACGGTCGGCGGTGGGCTCCCAATGTGAACTGGCGGTGCTGGCAAGGTGAACCCCACTGGCTGGAAGGTCAGTATCACAACCGCCTCCTCTACTTCCATCTCTGGTGTAGTCTGAGGGCTAGCTACCAAGGATACTTCGTTTGTTGGCGAACTGGTGGCCGATGTCAAAGAGGTCAAGTCAATCAGTTCATCTTCCTCCTCTTCCTCGCTCTTTGTCGATGCTTCCTCCGTTGATGCTACCTTTGGTTTGTATTGCACTGTTTTCTTCCCCTTGTCCACTTTGGTGTCTTTCTGGCGATGCAAATCAGCTATGTTTCTTTTCACCTAGCAATTAATTCTTGGCAGGACAAGACAATTGTTGTAACTGTCGAATTGAGGTTTGGCATGTATTTGCTTTCATATGGTCCTTACTAGATAATGCAACATTTCCAAAACAAAATTCTAAGGCAGTCTTACTTCAATCTAAACTGGGTTTGGATACCCAAGAATCCTTGTGAAGTCAAGTTGTTTGTATCTTTCTAAAATCAATGGTTGCCTAGCAGGAACATGGCCCTTACCTCTCCCAACTGGATTTTTCTGTGATCCACCAAGAGAAAATCCTTTAGCATTTACTTTTGATCCTTGTTGTGGGACTAAACCTCCAATTTTAATGGCTTGAGCATTTTGAGATGACTTCACTATATGGGCAGAATTTCCTAGCTAATCTATATCTGACAAAGCATCATTCTTTATTTTCAGATCATCTTGGATCCTTTAAGCCTCCAACCTATCTAGTTCAGCCTTGAGCTCATTTACTTCTTCTAGAAGTTCTTCTTCACTTAAAATTTCAGTTTCTTTTCAAATCTAACTACCTTTGGTGAATTTTCATCATCTTCAATCTCTACACTATCTCTCAAATCTTTAGATCCAGTTGCACTAGTATTTTTATACCAATAAGGACCTCTATCTTGTTTTACAAGAGATAAGACATGCTCAACAAAATCATTATCTCCAAGGTTGATTGCCAAGGGATTTACTCGAAAAAAAGACCTTTCATTGATATCATTCTCTATTTGTAACCTTCCTTTTTCCTTTTCAAGATTGCTAAGGACTTTATGGTATTCAGGTCCCATCCAAGCATTATCATCTTTATCTAACCCTACTCACCTGAAGATTGTTGGCCGTGTAAGAGTCAAAATCAGATTTCCTAATGGAAGAGTGAAAGGGATTGATGGTGTCTTGCAGATCCCAAGTTTGGCATAAAACCTACTTTCTATAAGTAAACTGAATGATTCAAGAGTGCAAGTTGTTTTCTCTGATAGAGGATGCAAGATGACTAGAGGAGTTATGGTGTTAGCTAAGGGGGTTTGTATTGGGATTCTGTTTCAACTGGATGCATGCACTGTACAATGCAATAGTTCTTTTGATGTACCAAAGAAGAGACCTTTGGATTCTTCATCCTCACCATCAAATTGTGCAGAGAAGAAGCATGTTGCAGCTACATCTAATGGTCATGCATTTTGGGTACCTAAGGGTGCTCATTCTATGGAAATGAAGCTTCCTACAAAGAAGACAATGTTATGGCACCAACGAATTGGTCACATTGGTAAGAAGGCTCTTAAGACCCTGAAAAATAAGAGCCTTGTTGAAGGCCTTGATGATTGTAATCTCAAATTTGACCTTTGTGAACATTGTGTATATGGAAAACAACACCGTGCTTCTTTCTACTCTAGTTCTCACAAGTCTTCTAGGGTTTTGGATTATGTACATTCAGATGTTTTTGGTCCTGTAAATGTTCCTTCGTTATCAAAACCTGTATATATTTTTTCTTTCATAGATGATTATAGTAGGACATTTGTTTATTTCTTCAGAAGTAAAGCTGAAGTCTTTAGTCGGTTTAAGGAGATTAAGGCCTTGGTAGAAAACCAGACTAGCAGAAAGATTAATTGTTTGAGGACTGATAATGGTAGTGAGTTTTGTTCCATAGAGTTTGACAAGTTTTGTAAAGAGCACGGGATTGAGAGACATAAGACAACTCCCTACACTCCACAGCAAAATGGAGTTGCAGAGAGGATGAACAGAACGTTGATGGAGAGGGCCAGGAGTATGTTGAGTGGTGCTAACCTTGAACAGAAATTTTCGGCTGAAGCGGTAGCCACTGCATGTTATTTGATCAATAGATCGCCTACATCAGCACTTGTCGGAAAGACACCCATGGAGGCATGGTCTGGTAAAAAGCCTTCGATGAGACATCTCAGAGTATTTGGTGTGAAGCTTATGCTCATGTTCCGATTGAAAAGAGATCTAAGTTGGAGAACAAGGTTGTTAAGTGTATCTTTATCGGCTATGGTGTCGGTGTGAAAGGGTACAAGCTTTGGGATCCAGAAGCACAGAAGGTTCTCTACAACAGAAGTGTGATCTTCAAAGAGATAAAACCTTCCTCTGTAGAGCTACAACCAGACAAAGAGGAGAAACAGAAAAAGGGGGTAGTTCAGATTTCACCTACTTTGAAGAAAGAAGAACCAAGTACTCCTGTTGGACCTGATGATGTGGAGAGCTGAAGTAGCTTTGAAAGTTCTGAAGAAGAAGAACCTCAACCTCAACCTTTGAGGAGGTCTACACGAGTTAGGTGGCAACCAAAAAGGTTTGGATATTCACTATTGGATTCCAATTGCATCTTTGTCTTGATTACTAATACTGATGAGCCTAGGACTGTTAGAGAGGCTATGGGTATGACTGATTCAAATTCCTAGATGCAAGCCATGGACGAGGAGATGGCTTCATTAAAGAAAAATAAGACTTGGGATTTGGTACCTTTGTCTGTTGGACGTAAACCTGTTGGTTGTAAATGGTTCAAGAAAAAGTGTAGTCTTGATGGCAGTGTTGAGAAGTATAAGGCATGGTTGGTTGCTAAGGGGTATTCCCAGCTGGAGGGAATTGATTATGGGGAGATATTCTCTCCTGTAGCGAAGATGACATCTATCTGGCTTGTGTTGTCACTTATAGCAGCATATGACTTAGAAGTGGAACAGATGGATGTGAAGACAACATTCCTTCATGTTGATTTGGAGGAAGAGATATACATGTCACAGCCAAAGCATTTCATCGAAAAAGGTAAAGAAAATTTGGTTTGCAAACTGAAGAAGTCTCTGTATGGTTTGAAATAGTATCCTAGAATTTGGTATCAGAAGTTCGATACTTATGTGTTATCATTGGGATTTCAGAGATCTAAATCTAACCATTGTGTGTACTTTAAAACTAATAATGGTCGCATTCTCATTATTGTTCTATATGTAGGTGATATATTGTTTATTGGAAATGGTAAAAGTATGATTTCAGATTTGAAGTTTCAGTTGTCAACACAGTTTGAGATAACCTAGGTGCAGCTAGGTACATTCTGGGAATGGAAATCATGAGAGACAAAGCTAACAGAAAGCTTTGGTTAAGCCAGAGCAAGTATGTGAACTCCGTGTTGGAGAGATTCAACATGGTAGATTGCAAACAATTAGTTGTTCCTATGATGCAAGGGATGAAGTTTTCTATGAATGATTGTCCAAAGTCTCCTACTAAGATGGAGGACATGACTAGAGTACCATATGCAAGTGTAGTTGATAGTCTGATGTATGCGATAGTGTGTACGAGACCAGACATTGCCCAAGCAGTGGGAGTCCTTAGTCATTTCATGGCTAATCCTGGACGGGTGCATTGGGATGTTAAGAGAGTGTTTAGATATTTACAGGGTACTTCCGAGTATGCCTTGTGTTTTCATGGTTATCCTATTGGACATCAGCATTCTGTGAGCATTCGAGGATATGTGGATTCAGATTGGGCAAGTGACATTGACAGCAGAAGATCCACCAGTGGTTATGTGTTTATGATGTTTGGTGGAGCTATCAGTTGGATGAGCAAGCGGCAAGCTGTAGTCGCATTGTCCACAACAGAGGCAGAGTATATGGCAATCACTCATGCACGTAAGGAAGCCATTTGGCTTAAGAGATTGTGTTCTAATATTGGTTTAGATGCAGAACAAATTACTGTTTGTTGTGACAGCCACAGTGCAATTTTTCTAGCAAAGAATCCTACCTTCCATGCCAGAACAAAGCACATTGATGTACAGTATCATTTTGTTCGTGGTATGGTGGAAGATGGAAAGGTGAACCTGGAGAAGGTTGACACTTTGGTGAACGTTGCAGATGCACTGACAAAACCAATGAGCACAAAGAAGTTCAGATGGTGTTCTGATTCCATGGGCCTTGGGGCCCTGAGCAGGTGATTCCGTATGACTCTTGGCAGGTTTTCGACAAGTGGGAGAATGTTAGGATTAAGGTGTCTCAACCTTAGAGTCCCAACATTGATTTAATTGTTGTAATTTATGTATTTATTTGTATTATTTAAATGCCTATGGTGTCATGTCACTAATTGGAACCCACCGGTTGGGTGGCATCCCCGTTGGAGGTGATTGGATGACACATCATCATCCCAAGTGGACATAGGCGTCCCACTTTGGAATCTACAACATATGACAGATTCTATGACACATCATAAGGCATCTTTGAATGCATGGGTGAAAGTTAGCGCCCAAGTTGGGTTATGATAGGATGTAAGAGAATCAGCTATTTTTAGCCAGTTATGATAGATTCTCTTACAGCTGTAAGTGTTGTCAGCTATGGCACATTCTATGACAGCCGTAAGATGTGTAAGGCATCTATCATAGCCTATTTTTAGCATATTTTGGGCACACAAGCTTGGAAGAAGACTATTTGCATGTTTGACAAGTGTATGGGGTGTAAGGGAATATGTTACATGTGTCCAAATGCATGTCCAAGGCGCTGCATATTGTGCCTTTTGAATTTGGACGCCCATCACCTTCTAGATGCTTCTTGAAGCTTGGAACACTCTATTTATTGAGTGCCTTGAGTTGTAGAATGCATAGTTTGTTTGCAGGTAACGAAGTGCTATCAATATCACTCTAGAACAAGTGTTTGTTTCGAAGCACTTGTGTAGAAGCTTTATACATGGGTTGTATTGTATCTCCTATTTGAAGAAATATAGAAGTAATGTGCTTTTGGAGGGTGGGGTTTTTTTACCCAAAAGGGTTTTCCCCACGGTATATTTGGTGTCACTGTTTTGTGCATTGTTTTCCATTAATCTTTGTGTGCTTCTCTAGTTGCAACTATTAAAGGTGTTAAAAAGAAAAAATTTGTAACTCTCTCTTGATTAGATTAGTGTAGGAAGTTGTTTCTGCTCATATGGCTTCCTTTCACATCTAATAAATTAAATACATGAATTAATAATGGAGAAGACAATGTATATCAAATACAGGCGTAAAATATATCTTTATTCACACATGAATTTATTACAGAAGAAGACCAAAGATGGTTAGCCAAGGATCAAAGTCAATCCGACTAGATCATACCACTCTCCTTGACGATACACAATGTATTTAAAGGACCCAACAATTGCCAAGAGGAACACAACCGTCAACCAACTAACGCTTATAACTACCCAAACCCAACAACCAATTAAAACAGTCAGATAACCAATATTATCAAAAGCATAATAATAGACATTATACACCGACTACAAAATTCTCAACACCAACTCTATCATGTACACAATTATGGGGGAACAACCCTTCCAATCACAATATCTCTCTGCAACCATGGCTCAACATTCTTTAAATATTTTGACCATAGGACCAAGAAAAATTACCCTAACAAGTTCCCATGTTCATTGTTTGCTCATAAGTTCATTTTTCTCAAAGTCCTTTGCACATCAAACCATTCGTATTTGAAATTTTATAAGTACACTACATAAGTACTTTTACTTTACCTAGCATTTGTGTCCACAAAATACTGAAAGAAATTTCTCCTCTTTGTCTCTTCTAACCTTTTTTAGTACGAGTCCTCCCATTTCCCTCAATACCTTAGGTCTATATGATCCTTCATCATGAATGATTTCCATCATTATCAAAATCATCCTGATTAGTGTTGTGGTCTTCCATCCAAAAATGGTCATGGCTATTAATGCCATCAACTCTCCTCCATATCTGTCTATGTGACCCACTCTCATGAACGTCCTCCATTATTAACAAAATCATCATGACCAGTGCTGCTTTCTTCCCTCCAAAAATGGCCATGGCTATCAATGCCATCAACTCTCCTCGTAAGTTGGCCTTCATTGTCTACTACTTCCCATCTTGATCTATTATATGTAGTATAACACTTCATCAAAATCATATCAAGGCCACAAGACTTCATAGTCTTACAACTACAAATGAAGCTACTCTCTCTAGAGACACTTCGTAACACTGATCTTGATTGAACACTTCATCTCCATTGGCTTCATGAACTAATCAACTATACTCTACTTTGTCATTTCTGTCTTTGACACTCTCCTTGGATCTTCAAGAAGGTGACTCTTACCAATGGACCATTTTAATAAATTATATACATCCTTAAACTGTCTTCCTTTAATAGCAATGTAAGATTTCTCTAGTGGTGAAGGATTCTTGAGCCTCACAGCCACAGTTCTCTGGGGAGAGAATTGCATGCTGGCATGGATCTCAACACTGCAAAACCTACTACAAACATCTTTTCTGTAATTGTAATTGTTTGAGCCTGCGCTATTAAGACTCCTGAAGGCTCAACTGTTATTCAATTGACCATTAAGAATTTGAACTGTGGATAAAGGGGCTCTCTTCCTCAACTTCTTCCATTTCTCATCAAAAAATATGCTCACAAATTCACTCCTGAACCTCGATCAGCAATAACACTTGAAATTTTAGCTCCAATGATGTTTATAGTAATCTAGGTAATGTCATTTCCAACCATGGCTGTGTTCCTATCGTCAATATTTTTTCCATCTTTGTTACAAGTTACAACTTATGTCTGGCACACTTTGCAAATATTTTGACCAATTCCTATATCTTTTTAAGGATTTTCTTCCCATAGCAAGACCATATCATCTTTACAAGATTGAAATTGATTAGTGAGATACTCAGCCCCTTCTATTTTCAAGGCTCCCTCAAGCCTTTACTTGAGGCAATGTTTATTTCAAATCTTCTTTCTGTATATGCAGTATTTAGAGACTACAGAAAGTGTATTAAGCATCGACTCATTTTAATTTATAAAGCTATATATCAAAGACATCCATTGGTCTGTATGAAAAATGAATATATATAGACATTGTGTATATAGAAACTTAATGCATATCCATGGATAACAAGAAGGTAAGACAGTGAGTTTACCTTCCCAGATGTCAATTTGAAATCCCAAGCAATGTAGGAGTTCACAGTATCAAGTGCAAGTAGAACCTGGAAATTTTATACACATAAAAGTATCAGATAAAATTTCAAACAATAATATGGAATTTCAAATTAAAAATGCATCCGTGAATCATTGAATTATTAAACTTGTGACTCTTTTACATGCATTTTAACCTCACAGCATCTACCTACTAAACCAGTGTACTTTGGCATGAGTGTCAATGCACTTAAAAGATTCATAAAAGAAGTCAATGATGAAGGAAAATTGTGAGCTTGATTTCATGAAAGAGATCAAACAAGCACTATTGTTTCCAGGGAAAAGGAATAAGTAAGCTATAAATTTTGGCTGGACAGTAATATGGACTATTATGACCACTTCTAATCATGGAAACAAAACATCTTATTTGAATTGTGGCTCCCTTTGTGCATGTGTGTGTTTCTTCTTCTATTCTGTTTCGATATCTATATTGAATTGTATAAGCATTTGTCTGTATGTCTGTCCGTCAATTTATCAATCTATCCATAGATAGATAGATCCATCCATCATTTATCTATCTATCTACGCACTTATGTCTATCGGTCTCATTGTCCACATTTCTGTATGCCTGCCTGTCTGCAATTCATGCAGCCATTCCTCTATTTGTGGATGAGTGCACATATAGCTTCTTTCTATCAATGGCTGCTGGCTAGATTTTCGAACTATGCAATTTTAAATGATCTTAAAGGAGAGAAGTTAAATTTGTATCAACAAAATTGTACTGTACCTTCACTGTTGTGCGGCTTTGCTTGACCGTTCACAGGCAACAAGGTTAATGTATAGTCTATCTTCAGTGTTTTATCGGACTTGTTTCTGGAATGGTGTTGCAGCAGCACATAGTGCTCCAAACAAGTTTTTTCCTGTGCATGATGGACACTTTTTGGTTCTTGAATGCCATTCAATCCAGTTTCAGCATGTACTTGTGATATGAAGAGGCCATATAATCTGGGAAATATTTTACATTTCAGAAATAATCATGCAGATACTAATATTCTGGGAAACTGATTTAAATTGCTCTATTAAAAGCTAATTAAATATTCCTATGTATAATTATTTTTTTCATATTTACAATATTTGTCTGGCTCATCCTTGTCTCTGTATTTGAGGCTAATCATGTTAATTGTAGTGCATGCACAAAATAAACCTGCTTCAAATTATGTGCTTCTGCATACTGCTTTTCAGAACACTCTAATATGTGGGCCTTAGTGAGCATAGGTACGAATGATTTAATCTGATTTTCTTGGTTTGATCGTCCTTGATATAGTCATGATATCATTTTGATGTTTTGTGCCTAGCTTCCTTAGATTTTTGCAATATCATCTCTCAGTGGTTTTAACCTAAGTGTTTCTTTTGTTTTCTCATTATGTCCTCTCAAAATTCAGGGCATTGTTCTAAAACCATAATATTCATAACTGTAGTATGTCACTATTAGAAGAAACCTAAATGTTTCCCATTTTCCATTATCCGTTCTCATCAATTACAAGTTGCTTGTTACTAAAAATGAGTATCTGATGTTGAGATGCTTGAATTGCCAAAAATAAAGTGAAATTTATAGCCACACAAAACAAGTGTGAAGTTTTTGCTAATGTTCAGGGAAACAATGTCATAATGCCCTTCTCAAATTACAAAGATTCCAAGTTGTTACTTAATTGAGGTTTTACACATTTGTGCAAAATCTAGATGTGAGTGCATGGGATTGAAGAGGATGGTTTTTGGACTTTATTCTTCCCAGGAGAATAACCTAATGACTAAGTAGGTTCATGAATCTAAAATCCAAGAACGTACCTCATGTGCCTTTCCTGCAGATATTGTTGTTTCCTTGAAATCATCACATTGGCTGTAGAGACAACGACATGAAGCTCTCAACATACATCAAGATGAAGTACTCAATAAAATACTAAATTACATAACAGCATGCCACATTAGTAATACATCCAGCAAATGGCTTATCCCATTCACTTGAGAATGTTTGCTTCCACAAAATAGTTTCTTTTTTTACTATTATGACATTTTCTAGCCTCTCTTCATATATTGTACTCAAAAGGATTTCAAAAAGTGCTCAAACCACACTGAATTCAATATAAATATTCTACATTAATCATGATCAGAGTTTAATGATTGGTGTATATTTACTCCATCTATCAGTTAATGGTACTCCAGAGTTCAAACAATTTAATCCTATATTAGCAAGCATACGGATGTAAATATTCATGTGCATAATCTCTCCATTAGTTGAATTCATAAAGAAACACCAAAATCTATGATGAGCATTAAAAATCAATGTACTTCTCCTTATCCAAAAGCTTCATACTTCTTCATTCCAAGATCTATATGTGTAGGTGTCCCACCCGATTATAAACAAACTTTACATCTAATCCAAAAAAGTCTGCAGTTAATGAAAAAATCTGATCCCTTTTTCTATTTCATTCCTAATAAGTTTTATGAATCATACTGTTGGTGTTAGGAGCTGGAAGATTTGGCTTCGTAAGGATATATGAGTGCACATAAGCCAACTTACTCTGTTATTGGTAAGGGGGCCAGATGTAAACAAGAATTACATCTGATACAAATTTGATGTGCCAAAATTATCATCTCATCATCCTTCAAACGTAATCGACCTCATATCTAGTGTATTTACTGCTTATTTTTTTACACTTCAGATGATGGACATGGATGAACCTTAAAAAGAAAGCTGTACAACATCAGCAGTTAATCTATAGGTAAAGCGTACAATGCCAACAAAATAGTTTATAAGAGAATATTAACTTGTTTATTCTTAGGCAGCCTGCTGCACTCTATGTATGGTACTCAAATCTAAATTATTACAATATGATTTTCATGAAATAGCCAGCATGATCTACATTAATGTTACTATGACTAATCTTATGCATTTTGTGTCTTCAATGAAAACAAAATAGAATAGGCAAGCCGCAAGAAAAAGCAATAGAGTAAAAATATCTTCAAAAGAGGTTAACAGTTCATCACACGTACTTTGATTCTATGGCTCCAGCCTCCTCTGCTGATATTAAAAATGGAGAATTCTCAAAGACCTCCCTGATAAAAGAAAAATCATAAAAAACAAACCAAGCATCAGATGATAAAGATAGTAAATTCGGTAAAGATGGTTGAATATTTTCAGAACTACGTAGAATATGACTACAATATACAAAGATATTTTAAGCATGAAAAAAAAAATCTAAATTTTGATGAATCTGCACAAATATTTTGCTCAGACAACTATGCCAAATACATGAAAGCATTAGTGTAATGAACAATGACAAAAATTAGAAATTTGCAAGAAAATATATTTTGCAGAAAGAAGCATTTGTCAAATACAAACCAAAGAAGGTAAGAGGAAGAATATAGCTGCTACCTTGGGAAAACAAACAGTCACCCTCAGTCTTGTCTTGGTGTCTATTGTTATGCATCTGTGTTGTTCTTGTTTATTTGTTTATGGTGTATGCTAATTCTTGTTGGGTTACTTTTGTTGGTTGATCAGGGTTTTTGGGCTTTCCTTGTGTTAGTTGATTAAGGTTTTTGAGCTTTCATTTTGATTGATCAAGCTTGTTATGCTCTTTTTTCCAGGTTTCCCTTTATTGTTCTGCAGAGAGAGGGTAGGTGCAGTGGCGGTGGACAGATTTCTTTCAATTTGAGGATTTAAAGAGTTGTTTTGATCAAAATTTTCAGTTCCATCAGGTTGATATTGTTCATGATGTCAATGACAGATTGCAGTTAGATGAACAATTTCCTTAACACAATCCAGCTTTGGAGGTGACTGTCAAATCAGAAGTTCATGAGAAAGATTTTGTACCAAATATTGATAGTTTTCTACAAGTCCTTGTGAGCAATCTTTTAATGGAGGACACAATGAACTCTCTCGAGTTTTGACGCTTCCTTGCTCCCAATTGATCTCATACATTTTAGTGAAGAAGTGAATATTTTTCTTCAAGATATTAGAAGAGGAGGATGGCTGACCAAAGAAAATAAAATGCCATCAGAAAATCATATTCATATGCCAACTCATGATTGGAGACTACAACAGTATGATTGATAATGAAAAATTTAATTGTTTTCTTCTTCCTATAGACATATTCATTGAAGCTGATTACTCTAATTAATCTAAAGAGAATCATTTTATCCAAGGACAAACATTGTGTAATGATGAATGGAAAGTGAAATACCAGAATATAATATTTTTAGCAAGTACACTTTGATAATTATCTAGTTTTTGAAAATTCAGAACTTGACGATCTTTCAAATCCAAACTCTGAAAGTTGGTCAGCTAAAGGCTCAATTCATGAAGATGATCAAGAATCGTCCGACAAGGTCCACAATTGGTATCGGTTGTAGATCCTAAAATTCAGCAATATGTGATGGGAAATTTCTTTGAGCAGCCTCGGTCTTTTCCAAAGGATGATATTTGGCCTAAGTTTAGGGTTGCGAATGTCAAAGAAACAGGTGAAGAATGTTGAATCTAATAGGTGGTAATTGTTGTTCCTACAACAGTACTACAAGTTGCAAATCTTGCCAGATACCTTCAAAAGGAGGCTTAGTATCTTCACCTACTAAAGAGGTTTCTCCTTGAGGAAGACGATCATCCAAAACCAATGTATATCAATCAATTTGTCTTGAATTTCTCTCTAGATGAACATGAACCACCCCAAAAAATCATTGTGAAGAGTGTAAATTGCAAGTAAATATTGTCCTGTTTTAAGCTAGTTTTTATTTTATGAAGATTTTCCTTTTTTTAATTCTAAGAATAATTCTACTAGACATCTATTTTGTTTTGTGTTGTTCTAAAAGGTGTAAATTAAAACATGAAAATAAATAAGCCAAAATGCAAAGACTTTGTGCAAAATTTTGGAGAAGGTGGCCATGAAAGTGGGTACTAAGAATATTGTCCAAGTTGTGGCCAACAATGCAACAACATACATAGAAGTAGTCAGATTTCTTGAGAAGGACCACCTATTGCATTCATTTCTTAATTGATGATGTAGACAAAAATAGGATGGGTGAAAACTATAGTTAATAAAGCCAAAAACATTAACAAATAAATTTACAATCACCCCTAGGTGCTTAACTTGATGAGAGAGAGAACACTAAAAGAAAGGAACCTATGCAATCAAGAATCACAACTTCATCAAATTGCAAAGCATTGCAGCCTCACTAATGTCTCTGTAAATTTTTTTGAGCACTCAATAGTTGGAGTCTCCATGCTCCAACAAGGATGAAGGAGAAAGGGATACAGAGACTTTTTTTAATGATGTGTTTGCCAAGAGCATGGATGATATCCTCAATGATGCGTTTGCCAAGAGATTTTTGTTGTAGTGGATCACTTAACTAAGAATGCCCATTTCTTTGCCATCCCTAATGAGTTCAAAGAACCATAGGTGGCTGACTTGTTTTTCAAATATTTATTCCAGCTACATGGCTTGCACAAGACCATTATTAGTGATAGAGACAACAGATTCCTCAGCTCTTTTGGCAAGAGTTATTTTGTTTGACTAGCACCAACCTAACTGCTAGTAGCAACTATTACCCCCAAATGTATACACAAATGGAGATAATTAATAAGTGGTTTGAAGGGTACTTACAGAACAGTCATAAATCAACAGAAATCATGAATTAAGTGGTTGCACCTTGGAGACCATTATTATAATACCACTTACCACATGTCTATTGACATGACACCATTTATGGCACTATAGGGATATGATGCACCTACCTTAACTAATTTGGTGTTCATTAATAGTTGTGTACCATCAACTGGAGACTGTGGAGCATAATAGAGACATTTTGAGGCCTCTTAAAGATCATTTGTAGCAGGCAAAAAATCAATAAAAGTTTATGTAGACTAGCACAGCACTAAGAGATCATTTGAGGTTAAAGATATATTTTTTTTGCACCTACAGCCTTATAGGCAAACTTCCATGAAACAAATGGGGCTGAAAAGCTCAAACCTCAATTCTATAGACCGTAAAATGTAATAAGGACAGTTGGTGAGGTTTCTTATGAGTTGGAGTTACCAACAAGCAATCAAATTCACAATGTTTTCCAAATGTTTTGCCTTAAAAAGGCACTTAAGACAACATGTTGCCCCATTAGTTGATCTACCACCCTAGATGACAAAGGGAAACTTGTATTGGTCTCAGATGACATTATTGACACACGAGAGAAGAGATTGAGGAACAAGACCATCACGGGGTGCTTGGACTATTAAAGAAGCCTACCCATGCAGGATGCTACTTGGGAGGGGCCAAAGATACTTGAAGA